>QAOC01016212.1:0-21173 GCA_003255005.1 Begonia fuchsioides
GACAATTTCTTCCATTTGTTCGGCTTCTTTTTCAACAACCGGTTTAGCTTCTTCTTCTTTCTTTTGAGGAATAAAAAAATTGGTTTTGGCCAAGCTCTCCTTCTTAATAAGTTCATCCTAGGCCACTTGAGCCGGTTCAAGAGGAACTAATTTGAATAACCGTCCGTTGAATTTGAAGGAATATTGATTTGAAAAACCATCATGCATAACTCTCCGATCGAATTGCCATGGTTTCCCGAGTAATAAGTGGCTTGCACTCATGGGAACCACATCACACATCACCTTATCTTTGTAACTTCCAATAGAGAAATCAATGCATACTTGCTCGGTAACCTTGAGGTCTTCCTTATCATTGATCCAACGTAATTTATAAGGCCTCAGATGCAAACTAGTTTTCAACTTAAGTTTATCAACTAAATCCCGAGATGCTACGTTAGTGCAACTACCACCATCAATAATAAGTGAACATACCTTTTCTTGGATCAAACACCTACTATGGAAGATATTTTCTCGTTGGAGTTACTCTTGTTGAATTTGAGTAGTAAGTACTCTTCGGATAACCATTAACAAGGGAGTTTCTTCATCTCTGGTTTCCAAGTTTGGTTGATGGCTGAAACCACTTCTCAAGGCCATCCTTCAAACTTAAAATCACACAAAAACAGAGGTAAAGAGGAAGGTGGGGAGGGATTTATGGTTCTGATACCAAATGACACGGAATGGAAGGGCTGTAGATTTAGGAGGTGGGAGAATCGGGTTAGGTTAAATGGAAAAACGATAATCCGATAATTCAATAATCGGGACTGGAATTTGGACGACGATAACTCAACGATACGGACGAGTTTAGGGCTGAAATTTTCAGTGGAACTCTTGGAAGAAGAAAGGTGATAGTCCACCAAAAATGAAGGAAATCACATGGATGGATCGGTCGGAATGTAATGGAACAGTAACGACATTTTTGGTGGTGGCCGAAAATCTGCCGGCGGAAAGAACTAAAACCAAACAAAAAATATTGATGGAAGGAAGAGCTTGTGACCCTCAACCTCACCCTGAAGTGCTTGAAGAAGGCTGGAGTATTGAAGAACCAAGAAATCTCCAGCTCGGAGGGAGGATGCAAGAATGTGATGGCCACGTGATCTTGCACCCCTTCAGCCAATTTGCTCTTCTTTCTTGGCCCAAAATACCCTTCTTTCAGCAAAGAATCCCTCATGCAAAACCCTATGCAAAAGCATGCAAAATAACTAAAATGTATCTAGCCGAGAAACCCTCTCGGGTTCTCCTAAAATGTAACGTAAAAATTAACGTAAAATTATACTAAAAAATGAAATAAAATTCCTTCACTCCATTGAAGTGTTGATGGTTGAGTCGTGGGACATTTGGTCATGTTTGCATGTGACTTTAACTCACCATGCAACGTGAACTTCAACCGGGTTCATGTGCAGGCTTGATTCCGGGAGGCTCGGTTCTTGGTTATGAGTCAACCTTTTCTCCATGCCACTTAATCACTTGTTTTGGCCTTGTTTGATCCTCTAAAGTTGGCTTAGAAATGTATAGTTCATCACTTAATTTTCCTGCAAAAATAACAAATATGTTAGAAAATTCCCGAGCTGATTGCTTCATTCGGTATGCCAATCCGTGGCATGTCAATAAGGAAAAGCCCTAAGCCTTAAGCCCTAAGGCTAGTGCCCTAACCCAAAAATTCAAAGCCCTCAGTCCTAAGTCCTCAATCATAAGCCCTTAGTCCTAAGTCCTAAGCCCTTAGCCCTAAGCCCTTAACCCAAAGTCCAAACCCCTAATCCTTAATCCCTAAGCACTAACCCCTAAACTTTAAACCCTGAGGCCTAAGTCGTAACACGTAAGCCGAATCTCAAAGCCTTTAGCCTAAATTCTAAAGCCCTAAGCAGAAAACCCTAAGCCTTAATCCCAAAGTTGTAAGCCCAAAGTCCTAAACAATAAATTGTGAGCCCTTAGGCCAAAGACTCAAGCCTTGAGCCCAAATCCTTTTTCCATAATCCCTAAGTCTTAACCCCAAAGCCCTAACTCCTAATCCCTAATCCTTCAGCCCTAAGCATGAAGCCCAAAGCCCAAAGTCCTAAACTTTACCCTAAGAAATAAGCCCAAAGCCCTAACCCTAGGCTTAAAACCCTAACCCCTAAATCATAAGCACCAAGCCCATAGCCCAACCCCCTAGGCACTAAGCCCTAAGAAGTCGTAAGGGATGAGCCCTAAGCTCTAAGCCTAAAGTCCTTCTCGAGTCGTGATTCGGCCTTCTCCTTGGTGGTTGGTTCGGAGTAGTCCTCAAAGAAGGAGAAATGTGCTCCAACTTTTGTAACACTGTATCAAATATTTTATTGAGCTCATCAATTTGTCCTTGAAGGCTTGATTCCGGAAGATTTGGATTCGGATGTGGATGAGATGGACTAACCGGGCGGCTAGGATCAATCGGATCCCGGTTTGGTTTGTAATGGGAACCACTCCTTGTGGTCATCCTTCAAAATTAAAATCACAAAAAAACAGAGGTAAAGAGGAAGGTGGGGATGGATTTATTGCTCTAATACCAAATGACACGGAATGGAAAGAGTGGGAGAATCGGGTTAGGTTAAATGGAAAAATGATAATCCGATAATTCAAGAATCAGGACTGGAATTTGGACGACAATAACTCAATAATACAATCGATTTTAGTGCTGAAATTTTGAGTGGAACTCTGGGAGGAAGATAGGTGATAGTCCTCCAAAAATGAAGGAAATCACGTGGATGGATCGGTCGGAATGTAATGGAACAGTAACGGCGTTTTTGGTGGTGGCCGGAAATCTGCCGGCGGAGAGAACTAAAACCAAACGAAAAATATTGATGGAAGGAAGAGCTTGTGACCTTCAACCTCACCCTAAGTCCTTGAAGAAGGCTGGAGTATTGAAGCACCAAGAAATCTCCAGCTCGGAGGAAGGATTCCTTTGAGATAACCTACGGTGGCCGGAGGTGCGCCGGCTGCCGGTTTGAAGTTGGAAATGCCCGTGACAGGGAGATGCTCAAAGAAACTTTAATTCAAATTCCAAATTTCCATTACAATCACGCAATGGGTGAGGTTTTATCTGCTGAGAAGAGTGGGAAAAAGGGATGGAAAATTGAGGGCCAAAGGCATGCAACTTGCATTCTGGAAATTGAAATAAAGGAGGGAAAATTGGACCAATGAGATTGCAAGAATGTGAATGCCACGTGATCTTGAATCTCCTCAGCAATTTTCCCTTCTTCCTTGGCCCAAAATACCCTTCTCTTAGCCGAAAATTCCTCATGCAAAACCCCATGCAAGCATGCAAAAATAAACAAAATAAAACCTAGCCGAGAAACCCTCTCGGGTTCTCCAAATAACCAACGTAAAATTCACGTAAAAATTAAGCTAAAAATGCGATAAAATTCCTTCAATCCATGTAAATGCTGGAGAGTTGAGTCGTGGAACCCTTGATCACTTTTGCATGGGACTCCAACTCGCCATGCAACGTGGTACTTCAATCTGGTTCGGGTTCGGGCTTGATTCCTGAGCTCTCGGTTTTTGGTTGCAAATCCTCCTTTTCTCCACGCCAATTTATCATGTGTTTTGACCTTGTTTGATCCTCCAAAGTTGGCTTAGAAATGTATAATTCTTCAATTAATTTTCTTACAAAATTAACAAACATATTAGAAAAATTCCGAGATCGGGCTCGGGTGATTGCTCCGCTTAGCATGCCAATCCGTGGCATGTCATCCTCCCCGGGTTCTTGAGGATTTGACCTCAAATCCAGTGGGAAGTCATTTTGATCTTTTTCATCTTCATTAAATCCAGCAAAGGGAGAAAGATCTCGAACATTAAATGTGGCTGAAATTCCATAATTCCCGAGTAACTTGAACTTGCATGTTCTTTGGTCAACTACCTTATTCAAAACATTCTTCGGGCTTAAGGCTGCCTTAAGAGTGTGCCAACCTAGAACAACTTCTAGTTTTGAGTCATATGATTCAATGCCCTTCACCACATTATCATTCTTTCCACGGCTAAACAATTCAACAATCTAGTTTGTACTATACCACCGGATAACTAAATCAACATGAGTTTCATTTTCCCCTTTATAAACCATAATGTTTCCAATATAATCAGCAATATAAATTCCATGGAAGTATTCTATTAAGGACTCCAAGTACCTCATCCAATGATCATAGCTAGCTTCCTCTTTCTTCTTGGTTCTTTTGATGAGTGGACCGTAGACTCCTTTACTAGAATTACCAAATTGTTCTTCATTGCTTAAAGAGTTCTCCATATTAAGAAGACCATAATTCTTTTTCCTTAAGCTCAATTCATATTTGTAGATTTCCTTCATCCAATCATAAACAAGCCTCAGTCGTCAGCCCAACGGGCGCCCCACGACCACGACCTGACAACTATCCAAGCCTCAGTCGTCAGCCTTGCCGAAGTTCACTAGGGCTTCGGCCCGTTGAAGACCAAGGTGGACCGTGGGAGACTTGCAGCTGACCGAGGGGGTGCGCACGCAGCTGACCGGGGTTGACCAAATCTCGGACATCACGAGATCCGCGCGGGCCATTTTGAATTTAGGCTCTTGGATGAACCTAGCCTGAATGAGTGATAAAATTATGGCTGAACCTGGACTGGATCTTTCCGTTTTTGGCCGATGGCTTGGAGGTGTGCGCGGTTGATTCAAAAATGGTGACCCGGCGTTGACCTTATCTCGAACATGTAGGGATCCGCACGGACCATTTTGAAATGAGATCTTCGGACTCTCCTTCCTTGATCTGATTAGCATGAACCTGGTCTCTTTTTGAATTAGAATCCCAGTGATCCGTTGATGGCTCCAAGGGTGGTTTGTGTGCGCGCGGGGGTGCTTTCAAATGTATCCGGCTGGTCTCTTCTCCGGACATCACGGGATATGTCCGTGCCATTTTGAATTTGTGATTTTGGACACTCGTAGGCTGTCCGAAAATGAACAAAGGCACGGGAATTTCTGATGCAAAGCCCCGTTGGCCCGTTGATGTCTTGAGGAGCGCATCCTGGGTGTCTATGTCTCGGACACCGATAAATCCACGCGTGTCCCTCTCGATCTTTGTCCTTTCCTTGACCAAATAATCGGATTACTTAAGGATTTAAGTCAAGTGTCCGATAGGATTTGGTCAAGGTCTACTAGTTGACCGAAGGAAGATCTTGGCTTGACCATGGTTTGACCGAAGGTTGACCATGGCTCGGCTACGGCGTTCCTTCGTGGGCATTCGTGCGTTCCTTCTTCTAGGCTGTTTTTCTCCTTTTCCAAGGTTTTATTTGCTGATAAAATAAAAACTAAAAATAAATGTGACCAAATGTTGGCCCATGGTCGAACACTCGATCCGTGGTAAATGGATCGGGCATTTTTCCATGTTGGTCACTGGCTCCAGGTGTGTCATGGCCGGGTGGTTCGGGCGTGTCCCGGCCGGGTGTGTCGTGGCTGGGTGGTCCGGGTTGCTCAAGCACCAATCGGGTTCACCCCTTGGTTGCTCCCAATCAGCCTCGAAAGATGATCTTCCTGCAAAATTAACAACCAAATTAGTAAACCCATGACCGGTCATTGGGGCTTGTCCGGCGATGTACTCCGATTGTACATCAGGCCGAACATTGACCGACCCTCGGTCAAGCCTCGGCCCACCTTCGGCCCACTAGAAGGCCTTCGCCAAATTCTATCGGCCACTTTACTTAAATCCTTAAGTATTTTGGTTATTTGATCAAGAAAAGGACGAGGTTCAAATGACCACGGATATATCTCTTAGATGTCCAAAGATCGTCTACCGGGCAAGCGTACAAGGCCGATCATCAACAACCGGCGAACCTCAAGGGATTTTCATCCATAAAATCCATGATCCAGCTGTTGAATCATCAGAGGATCTTGAAGCAACAGCTTTTCACAACAACCTCATGGATCCCTTGATGCTCGGATATGCACAACTACCGGTTCGGCCCATTTGGATGCACCCACGCACATGCTCGAGTCATTATCGGACCATCGAAGAACCAGACCGCGCGCTGCTTTATGTTGACCACCAAGGGAACTTTAGAAGCCCTGGATCCAGATTGGCTCAAGCCAATCTTCCATTTGTTCAGAGCTCCACCCACCAGACGCACGCTCTCGGTCAACCTCAGTCACCATCGATCAAGGCTCAAAGCCGACCATGACAATCCTATTGAACCAAGCCTAAAGTCAAACGAAGCCTTCCCGAAGCTAATCCAAGGCGTTCAAGTCATCAAAGGGCTTAGCTTATCTTTCTCAACTTTTATCTTTTACATTTTTTAGTATTTAAGTGTAACACTTGCACTTGAATGAGTATAGTGAATTTTTAGAGTAAAATTGTGCATTGCACCTTCTTCCCAAAAGGTTTGAAGCTCTCTCCGACGTATATTTCTCTGGTGCATAGTATCCAGCCGAGAACGTCAACCCTTGCACGTACGATCGGTATGTCACATCCGAGTGCGGGTAAGGTCTACCGAGGAGAACACTTTGATTGCTCAAGTGTTCGAATTGTTCATCCACCTTCAAACCAAAACTCTAAAGAGTCCATCCCATCCCCTGACCTATCAAACCCTCCATTACCCGAAATTTGCCACCTTTCCATCAACCGAGCCATTACACTATTTCACCGAGCCATCTCCATTTACATTCGACCATTCCCCATATTTCCCATCACCATTCGCTTCTGCAACCCAACTCTACCATTCGAACGAGCCATTTTCCCATTTGTCGCACGCACCACCAATCTGAGCCCCGCGTACGTGCATTCTTCCGACCCACGGTGCGCCGACCCCCAAGGAAGGCACATCATCTTGGTATCAGAGCCAAGGTTCAATTTTTCCTCTCCTCACAAAATTTTTTCGCAGAATTTCTCCTGATGACACGAAGTGGTGCCGTTCACAACGCCGCCCGTGATCAAGCTACGACGAGTGAAAAAACTATGTTCTCCGAACCACGAGAACCCGAGCACGGCACTCAAGAGCAGATTGATGCAATTAATCGAAAGATGGACGCTATGTTGCAAAGGCTTGACGATATAGCCGAGAAAAATCGAGCGCAACCTGTGCAACGACGCACGCCACCACCGAGGTGAAGACACGGACCCAACGACCACCGAGAGCATCATCATGACTCGGGCGGGTCCGATGAGGAATATTTTCCCGACCACCGATCAGATCGGGATGAAGAATAGAGGTTGCCAAAATTAAATATTCCATCATTTAATGGCGCCTCCAACAGAGATAAATTTCTCGATTGGGTGGAAAAGGTCGATAAAATTTTTGACCTTTACAATCATTCGGAGAAATTAAAGGTACAATTGGCATCCTTGAAGCTCACAGATTATGCTAGTCTATGGTGGGACAGCCTCCGTGCACAAAGGAGGAGAGACCGAGAAGGAGAGGTCATGACATGACGAGCCATGAAGGACCTCATGCGGAAAAAGGTTTGTCCCGAGCCATTACCGCCAAGAATTATTCCTCCAACTACAAGGATTGAGACAAGGTAATTCATCCATGGATGAATACCTTCGGTGTGATTTGGCCGAACCCGAGGAGCAAATAATGGCGCGGTTCACCCGAGGATTGCATCGTGCCATTCGCGATGTAGTAGCGCTACAGCCTTTGGAATCATTTGATACACTTATTCAGATGGCTCTAAGGGTGGAGAGACAACTCAAGCTGAAGGGCAAAGCCGTGGTTCAACGCTTGGCCCCAAAGCCGCCAACGTCATATCGGCCCGCGCCAAGGCCCGAGGAACGGGGCCCAACACCTAAGCCGTGGGCCCCTAAGCAAGACACGGACACCAAACCTCGAGACTCGGTAGGCGAACAACCAAGGACCAGAGAAATTCAGTGTTTTAAGTGTCTCGGACGCGGACACATAGCCGCTCAATGTCCAAATCGCCGTGTCATGACCATTCTCGAGGAGACCGAGGAGGTTGTGAGCGAGGACGAGCCGGCCAAGGAGACCGAGGATGAACCGGCCCCGGCCGAAGACGATATGTGTCATGCCCAAGATGGGCCAGTAATATTGATGATCTAACGGGTTCTTTCAACTCAGCCCCAACAAGAGACATATCAACGGGAATGCTTAATCAAAGGAAAGGTTTGATCGTTGATTATAGATGGCGGGAGTTGCACTAACGTCGCGTCCCGCGACCTTGTCATGAAGCTCACACTAGCCATGATGTGCCTTCCTTGCGGGTCGGCGCACCGTGGGTCGGAAGAATGCGCGCACGCGGGGCTCGGATTGGTGGTGCGTGCGGCAAACAGGAATTTGGCTCGTGCGTCTTATGAAGTTGCGTTGCGGAAGCGAATGGTGATGGGAAATATGGATAAGGGTTGCATGAAAACGGAATTGGCTTGGTGAAATATGAGGATGGCTCGATTGATGGAAAAGGTGGTGAATTTCGTGTAATGGAAGGGTTGAAAGCTCGGGGAATGGAATGGTTAAACTCTTGCGAGTTTAGATATAGAGATGGATGGACAATTTGAATACCTGAGCAATCAAGGTATTCTCCTTGGTAGATCTCGCCCGCTCTCGGATGTGACGCACCGATCGTACGTGCAAAGGGTTGACGTTCTTGGCCGGATATTACGCACCAGAGAAGTATACATCGGAGAGAGCTTCAAACCTTTCGGGAAGAAGGTGCAATGCACAATTTTACTCTAAAATTCATTCTATCTCATTCAAGTGCAAGTGTTACACTTAAATAAACAAAAACGTAAAATAACAAAACTAAGAAAGTTAAGCTAAGCCCTTTGATGACTTGAATGTCTTGGATTAGCTTCGGAAGGCTTTGGTTGACTTTAGGCTCAGTTCAATAGGATTGGCACGGTCGGCTTGGAGTTTTGACCGACGGTGACCGAGGTTGACCGAGCGGGTGCGTCGGGTGAGCGGATCTCCGAAAAAATGAGAAATTGGGTCGAGCCAATCTTGATCTGGGGCTTCAAAAGTCTCTTCGGTGGTCAACATACAGTAGTGCATGGTTTGGTTCTTCAATGGTCCGAAAATGCCTTGATCTTGTTCGTGGGTGCATCCGAATGGGCCGAACCAGAGGTTGTGCATGTTCGAGCTTCAAGGGATCCGTGAGGTTGTTGCGCAAAGCTGTTGCTTGAAGATCCTCTGATGATTCAACAGCGGGTTCTTGGATTTTATGGATGAAAATCTCTTGAGGTTCGCCGGTGGTTCGGTGATNGATCGAGACTTTAGGTCTCTCCCGATCATGTTCGGACGGAAGTTCTGAAGTAATGATACCTGCAAAATGAGCAACTATGTTAGAAAAATCACTCGTGCTCGTCGGGTTCACATCCGCGTCCGTGATGTTCTCTGGTTGCACATCATCCTCCCTAGGTTTTTGATCCTCCCGAGGTATTTGAGGATTTGCCCTCAAATCTACCTCTTCCTCGTCCTCGTCCGCGTCTAAATAAGGGGATAAATCCTTGTGTTGACGGTGGTTGTAATGCCATGTTCGCCCGGAAGTTTGATCTTGTACACATTCGGGTTGACTCTCTTGGCCACCCAAAAAAGACTCTCGGCCCTTGGTAGCAATTTAGCGTGCTTGTGTTTGAAATATCGCAGCTTTAGCCACACTAAATCGCCTTCTTGAAAAATTTTCTTTTTGCGGCCTTTATTTGCCTCGGCGGCATTCTTGGCATTCTTCCTCTCGATGGTCTTCTTAATTTTCTCATGCAATTTAAGAATCATCTCGGCCTTCTTGAGGCCATTCGGATTAGTATGTTCTTGGCTCGGTAATGGAAGTAAATTCATCGGTGTTGAGGGACTAAATCCATAAGCCGCTTCAAAGGGGGTCATACCCGTGGTGCTATGTCGGCATCAGTTATCAGCGAACTTGATGAATGGTAGCCGTAAGTCTCATGGCGTGACCTTGGTGTCAACGACACTCCGTAGTAAAGCACCGAGTGATCGATTGACCACTTCGGTTTGGCCGTCGGTTTGTGGGTGGAATGTCGTGCTAAATAATAGCTTTGTTCCAAGTCGTGCCCACAAAGTCCTCCGAAAGGTGCTAAGGAACTTTAAGTCACTGCGGCATTCCGTGTAGCCGGACCACTTCCTTGAAAAATAGGTCGGCTATGATCGGGGCTTCGGCCGTTTTGGAGCATGCCACAAAATGGGTCATCTTAGAAAACTGATCCACTATCACCATGATGGCATCCTTGCCTCGGCTAGTTTGGGGAAGGTCGAGAACAAAGTCCATACTAAGGCCTTGCCACGGGTGATCTGGCACCGGGAGTGGCAAGTATAATCCTTGGGCCAAAGTTCGGGTTTTGGCCTTTTTACATACCGTGCATCGCTCCACAAAGTGGTGCACGTCTCTAAATGGATGAGGCCAATAAAAGTGCTCCTTGAGCATCTCTCAAGTCTTCTTTTCTCCAAAATGTCCCGTAAGGCCGCCCCCATGAGCCTCGGTAATGAGAGATTCACGGATGCTTCCTCTCGGGATACATATCCGTCCTCCGCGGAATAGGTATCCATCGGTCACATGGTAGCCCGTTAAATCACCATTGACCTCAAAGCGTGGGCCAAAATTTGGGTCATCCTTATATCCAAGTTTCATCCAATCAAAACCGAAAAATCTAACCTTTAACTCGGTAAAGAGGGCACTCCTTCGGGATAAAGCATCAGCCACTACATTCGTGTCCCCCTTTTTGTATTTGATGATGTATGGATACTTCTCTAGGAACTCAATCCACTTGGCGTGTCTTCGGTTAAGCTTCCCTTGGCTCTTGATGAATTTTAGAGCTTGGTGGTCCGAGTGGATAGTGAACTCCCTTGGCAGAAAATAATGTTGCCAAACTCCGATGGCTCGTATCAAGGAATAGAGTTCTTTGTCATATGTAGAGTAATTAAGAAACACACCTTTGAGTTTCTCGCTAAAATAAGCAATCGGGTGGCCCTCTTGCAATAATACTGCTCCGATGCCCATTCCAGAGGCATCGCACTCCACTTCGAATGCCTTGGTGAAATCCGGAAGGGTAAGGACGGGTGCTTCGCAAAGCCGGGTCTTGATGTGGTCAGAGCTATCTTGGCAAAGTTTGGACCACGTAAATTCCTTCCGTTTCTTTGTGAGCTCAGTTAGAGGTGCCACAATAGTGCTAAATCCTTTAATAAATCGCCGGTAGAAGTTGGCGAGACTGTGGAAGCTTCGGACGTCTGAGACGCCCTTTGGTGTGTACCATTCTCGGATGGCCGCGATCTTTGCGTCGTCTACCTCGACACCGTCCTCGGATAGCACAAAGCCGAGGAAGTGTATGCGCCGTTGGATGAAAGGACACTTCTTGCGGTTGCCAAATAGCTTGGTCCGCTGCAATGTAATAAAGAGCCTTTTCTAAATGATCCAAATGGCTCGGTACATCCGCACTATAAACAAGAATATCATCAAAATAGACAATGATAAACTTACTCAAATATTCTCGGAGCACGTGGTTCATTAGCCGCATGAACGTGCTCGGTGCGTTGGTGAGTCCGAATGGCATGACGAGCCACTCGAACAACCCGTACCGTGTCTTCCACTCGTCGCCTTCGCGCATTCGGATTTGATGGTAGCCGCTCTTGAGATCTACCCGGGAAAACAACTTAGCACCGCTAAGTTCATCAAGTAAGTCATCGAGCCGTGGCATCGGAAATCGATATTTGATGGCAATATCGTTGATGGCTTGGCTATCGACACACATGCGGTGGCTCCCGTCCTTCTTCGGAACTAAGAGTGCCGGGACCGCACATGGGCTCAATGACTCTCGGATATAGCCCTTAGCAAGAAGTTCTTCCACTTGCTCTTGCAAGATCTTGCTTTCTTCCTGGTTGAGGCAGTAAGGTGGTAGGTTAGGTAGCATGGCTCCCGGTTGGAGATCGATATGGTGCTCGATACCACGGAGCGGCGGAACACCATCAGGTAGGTCATCTAGGAACACGTCTCGATATTGGTCGAGGAGGGGCTGAACTATCTCAGGAATAAGCTTTTCTTCATGCTCTCGGTGTAAGAGCATGATGATCGGACCCTCTTGTCTCCTTGTTCGCCTCAATTCTTTTCGGCCCATAAAAAGGGTTGATTTGGCCAATGCCTCTTTTCTATCGGCTTCATCCTTAGAAATTTGCTCCGAAGTCAAAGGAGCCAATATAATGTTGCGCCCGTTCCATTTGAACGAGTATTGGTTGGATCGGCCGTGGTGTAGCGCGTCTCGGTCAAATTGCCATGGCCAACCGAGCAACAAGTGCGTGGCGCTCATCGGCACCACGTCACATAGGACCATGTCCTTATAATTACCGATCACAAAGTCTATCCGGGTTTGTTTGGTGACCCGGACATCCTCTCGGTCGGTAAGCCATTGTAGCTTGTACGGCGTTGGATGCTCGGTCGTGGCTAGCGTGAGTTTCATGACAAGGTCGTGTGACGCGACGTTAGTACAACTACCGCCATCAATAATCAACGAACATACCTTGCTCTTGATTAAGCATCGGCTATGGAATAGATTTTCCCGTTGATATGTCTCATGTTGCAGTTGAGTGGATAGAACCCGCCGGATCATCAATATGACCGGTCCATCTTGGGCTTGACACAAATCGTCTTCGGCCTGGGCCGGCTCATCCTCGCTCACGACCTCCTCGTTCTTTTCGAGAATGGTCATGACACGGCTATTCGGACATTGAGCGGCTATGTGTCCGCGTCCGAGACACTTGAAACATTGAATTTCTTGGGTCATTGGCTGTTCGCCTACCGAGTCTCGAGGCTTGGTTTCCCTGTCTCGCTTAGGGGCCCATGGCTTAGGTGTTGGGCCGCATTCCTCGGGCCTTGGCGCGGGCCGATATGGCGTGGGCGGCTTTGGGGCCGAGCGTTGGGCCACGGCTTTGCCCTTCCACTTGAGTTGTCTCTCGACCCTTAGAGCCATCTGAATAAGTGTATCAAAAGACTCAAATGGTTGTAACTCTACCACGTCACCAATATCACGATGTAAGCCTCAGGTGAACCGCGCCATAATTTGCTCTTCGGGTTCGGCTAAGTCACACCGAATCCGTAGCGTCTCAAAATCCGTAAGGTATTCATCCACGGATGAATTACCTTGTCTAAGCCCTTGTAATTGGAGGAAGAGCTCTTGGCGGTAATGGCTCGGGACGAACCTTTTCCGCATTAGGTCCTTCATGGCTCACCATGTTGTGACCTTGCCTTCTCGGTCTCTCCTCCGTTGTGCACGTAGGCTATCCCACCATAGACTAGCGTAATCCGTAAGTTCTAGGGAAGCCAATTGCACCTTCAATTTCTCCGAATGGTTGTAAAGGTCAAAAATTTTATTGACCTTTTCAACCCAATCGAGAAATTTATCTCCATTGGAGGCGCCATTAAAAGATGGAATATTTAATTTAGGCAACTTCCATTCCTCATCCCGATCCTCGTAATTGTCGGGGAAAAATTCCTCGTCGGACCCGCCTGAGTCATGATGATGCTCTCGGTGGCGGCCGGGTCCGTGTCTTTGCCTAGGAGGCGGCGTGCGTCATTGCGTGGGTTGCGCACGATTTTGCTCGGCTATATCGTTGAGCCTTTGTAGCATAGCATCCATCCTCCTATTAATTGCATCAAGCTGCTCTTGAGTGTTATGCTCGGGTTCTCGTGGATCGGTGAACATTGTTTGTTCACTCATTGTAGCTTGATCACGGGTGGTGTTGTGAACGGCACCGCTTCTAGTCATCATAACAAAAGTTAAGAAAAATCTGTAGGGAGCGGAAAAATTGAACCTGGCTCTGATACCAAGATGATGTGCCTTCCTTGCGGGTCGGCGCACCGTGGGTCGGAAGAATGCCCGCACGCGGGGCTCGGATTGGTGGTGCGTGCGGCAAACAGGAATTTGGCTTGTGCATTTTGTGGAGTTACGTTGCGGTTGCGAATGGTGATGGGAAATATGGATAAGGGTCGTATGAAAACGGAGTTGGCTGAAATATGAGGATGGCTCGGTTGATGGAAAAGGTGGTGAATTTCGTGTAATGGAAGGGTTGAAAGCTCGGGGAATGGAATGGTTAAACTCTTGCGAGTTTAGATATAGAGATGGATGGACAATTTGAATACCTGAGCAATCAAGTATTCTCCTCGGTAGACCTCGCCCGCACTCGGATGTGACGCACCGATCGTACGTGCAAAGGGTTGACGTTCTCGGCCGGATATTACGCATCAGAGAAGTATACGTCGGAGAGAGCTTCAAACCTTTCGGGAAGAAGTTGCAATGCACAATTTATTGTAAAATTTACTCTATCTCATTCAAGTGCAAGTGTTACACTTAAATAAAAAAAATGTAAAATAACAAAACTAAGAAAGTTAAGCTAAGCCATTTGATGACTTGAACGCCTTGGATTAGCTTCGGAAGGCTTTGGTTGAGTTTAGGCTCGGTTCAATAGGATTGGCACGGTCGGCTTTGAGTTTTGACCGATGGTGACTGAGGTTGACCGAGAGGGTGCGTCGGGTGAGCGGAGCTCCGAACAAATGAGAAATTGGCTCGAGCCAATTTGGATCCGGGGCTTCTAAAGTCTCTTCGGTGGTCAACATAGAGTAGCGCATGGTCTGGTTCTTCAATGGTCCGAAAATGCCTTGATCTTGTTCGTGGGTGCATCCGAATGGCCCGAACCAGAGGTTGTGCATGTCCGAGCTTCAAGGGATCCGTGAGGTTGTTGCGCAAATCTATTGCTTGAAGATCCTCCGATGATTCAACAGCTGGTTCTTGGATTTTATGGATGAAAATCCCTTGAGGTCGCCGGTGGTTCGGTGATCGGCCTTGTTCGTGCATCTGGTGGAAGATCTTCGGCCATCTAAGAGATATACTAGTGCTAATCTGAACCTCGTCCTTTACTTGACCAAATAACCAAAATACTTAAGGATTTAAGTAAAGTGGTCGATAGGATTTGGCCAAGGTCTTCTAGTGGGCCGTAGGTGGGCCGTAGGTGGGCCGAGGCTTGACCGATGGTCGGTCAATGTTCGGCCGAGACGGTCCTTCGTGGGCCTTCGCTTGTGTAATGAGTTCTCTTCTTCTTGGGCTAACTTTTCTTCATTTTCTAAGGCTAAATGCTGGATGAAAAGAAATAGACTAAGTGTGACTGAAAAATAGGGCCCATGGTTGAACACTCGATCCAAAAGATTTGGACCGTGCGTTCTTCCATGTCGGTTACTTATTCTGCTGGGCCGAAGCCCTAGTGGACTTCGGCAGGGCCAACGACCGAGGCTTGGATGGTTGTCGGGTCGTGGTCAACCCCGTGAGGATGACGTACGACATTTAAAGGTGAGCATTCCACCTTTTAATGGCTCTTGTGATGGTGACTCATTTCTGACTTGGGTAGATAAGGTGGATAAGGTTTTTGAGTGCTATAACTATTCGGAGAAGTCTAAATTACAACTAGTGGCCTTGGAACTTCACGGTTATGCTAGGTTATGGTGGGACAGCTTGAGGTCTCAAAGGAGACGTGACCGTGAGGAGGAAATTAGCACTTGGAGGGCGATGAAAATGATTATGAAAAGGAGATTTGTACCTAGCCATTATAGGAATTGTTTTTTCAACTCCAAAATTTAAAGCAAGGAAGCCTCTCGGTGGAAGAGTATTTGATGGACTTTGAAACCTTACGGATCCGTTGTGATCTTGAAGAACCGGAGGAACAAATCCTAGCAAGGTTTCTAAGAGGGCTGCATAAAGACATTGGTGATGTGGTGGAGCTGCAAATTGTGGACTCCATGGATGCAGCCATCCAATTGGCCCCACGGGTGGAAAGACAAAACAAGAGAAAGGGTAAGAAAATTATCCCAAGGCCAGCTCCTGTTTTCAACACCCCTTACAAGCCACCTCCAAGGCAGGAAGACAAGACTTATACACCAAAGCCATGGACACAAAAAAAGGACATTGTTCCTAAACCGATTGAAGATGTTAACAAGCCACGGTCAAGAGAGATAAAGTGTTTCAAATGTCTTGGATTAGGACATATTGCTGCTCAATGTCCTAATAAGAGAGTGATGGTGCTTATTGAAAGTAGTGGGGAGATTGTAAGTGAAGATGAACCCATGGAGGAAGAGGAAGACTTAGTGGCCGAACCGAAGGAGGAAATATGCCAAGCACAAGAGGGACCCCTCCTAATGGTGATTCGAAGAACCCTCACTACAAATGGCCGACCAGATTCTATCCAAAGAGAAAACATATTTCACAGCCGGTGCCTGATCAAAGATAAAGTTTGCTCCTTAATCATTGATGGTGGAAGTTGTACAAATGTAGCCTCCACCTATGACACATTCCCAAATTGCGGGGGAGTCGGAATTAGGAGAGAACACCACAAACAGCCACGGCCAAAGGCCTACTCGGGAAGCAAATCCAAGAACAGGGGAGGGTTTTGGCTCTGTCACAACTTTGAATGCATATGGACTATAAGCCCAAGATTTAGAGGATATTGAGTTCAAATATTACACTCCAACTAGTCCAAATTTCAGACCAAACGCACGTGAGGAAATTAAAATGGCATGGGGCTTTTTTCAGAAACTCAAGCAGACAACACACGTTTTTGGCAGTGAAGTAGGTAAGATTAATCTCTGCACAACTCCCAATGCCGATGACCTGAGAAGGGAAAACTTGGCAGAAACCCTCCTCCAAGAAAGGGGAAGAAATTGGCTAGGTTTAAGGGGAAAATGCTTGGGTATATTGCAAGTTATCACCGAGTGAATTTTGGTCGACAGAACTGCTCAATTTCAGTGGTTCGGGAGAAAGGTAGGAGAAACAAGCATGCACCTCATTTAATTGGAAGGAACTGAGAACCAAGTGAATGGCCAAGAATTTCAAGGCACGTATGAGGAACTCACAGCCAAAAATTGAGGATTTTAGCACGAAGGAAAACAGAATATGGCACGGGTGAAACATTTGGGACACAAGATGCACCCGGGAGAGATTAAAATTGGCAGCAACCAACACACAACAACAAACATCCAAAACACACACAATAAAAGGAAGGCTATGGGATTTCCAGGCTTACCTTGTTCCAAACAAGAGAGGAGGAAGGCTGGAATATGGTTTAGTGGCCCTAGCAAGACACCAACACCCTTAACAAAATAGAACTATGGATATTACTCACCAAAGCTCCAAATTGCCAAGAGAAAAGAGGGGGGTTTGAGAGCTTCAAGCTTCTTCAAATTTGTCCAATTCTTTTCTCCCATTACAATACGTGGGAGTATAGTTTCATACCCTCCCAACAAGAAGGGACTTGAATTGGTCCCATCCGAACCAAAACCTAGCAAGTTGGTCCAAACCGAACCAACACTTAACAAAGCTTCAACCCAAAATTGGTTACAACTTCAAACTACTTCAAATATATATATATTTCCATGATCACTTGATGACCAAACAGCCCTCCCTTTGCTATGATATCCTCTTGTTAGAATGAAGAGGAATCCACTAGGCCTCGGCTTGATGCACCTTCGGGTGGGATGCCTCGGACGGAGGAGCTCTTGGTACTTCGATGGTTGTCTCCCTCATTTCATGCTCCCATTGTAGACAATGCTTGGGGAGCTCTTTATCATTAGAAGTGGGAGATTCCAAGAGACCTCTTGGAGGTAATAATGTCCCTGCAAAATCAACAAACACATTAGAAAGACGCCTTGCACGGCTGCGGGTCACCATGCCTTCCGGTGGGTGGGAGTCCTCGGGCACATCATCCGCTCCGGGTGATTGAGGATTTGTCTTCAAATCCAGGGGCTGCCCCTCCTCATCTTCTTCAATCTCTCCCAAATAAGGGGAAAGGTCTTTGACATTGAAAGAGGCAGATACTCCATAGTCCCCCTGGAGCTTTAACTTGTATGCATTTTTGTTGATCTTCTCGGTGACTTCAAATGGTCCGTCGGCTCTAGGAAGGAGCTTAGATTTTCTTTGGCTCGGAAAAGTCTCTTTCCTTAGATGCAACCACACAAGGTCTCCAACTTTGAACTCCACATCCTTACGGCCACGGTTAGCCAATTTGGCATAGGCTTCATTCTTTCTTGTTATGGCTCGTTGCACCTTTGCATGCATGGCTTGATGTGCCTTCCTTGGTGGTCGGTGCACCATGGGTTAGGAAAATGCACGCACACAGGGCTCGGATGAACATCGCGTACGGCAAACGGAAAATCGGGTAGTGCGAATTGTGGGGTTGTATTGCGGAAGCGCATTGTGATGGAAATAAAGGATAATGGTCGAGCAAAAAGTGGAATGGCTTGGGTAAATAATGGAATGGCTCGGATGATGGAAAGAGGGGTGAAATCGGACAATGGGTGGTTTGAAAGCTCGGGGAACGGGATGGTTAAAATCTTGCGAGTTTAGATAGGGGATGGATGAACAATTTGAATACCTGAGCAATCACGGTATTCTCCTCGATAGACCTCGCCCGCACTCGGATGTGACGCACCGATCATACGTGCAAAGGGTTGACGTTCTCGGCCGGATATTACGCACCGGAGAAGTATACCTCGGAGAGAGCTTCAAACCTTTCGGGAAGAAGGTGCAATGCACAATTTACTGTAAAATTTACTCTATCTCATTCAAGTGCAAGTGTTACACTTAAATAAAAAAAATGTAAAATAACAAAACTAAGAAAGTTAAGCTAAGCCATTTGATGACTTGAACGCCTTGGATTAGCTTCGGAAGGCTTTGGTTGAGTTTAGGCTCGGTTCAATAGGATTGGCACGGTCGGCTTTGAGTTTTGACCGATGGTGACTGAGGTTGACCGTCAGGGTGCGTCGGGTGAGCGGAGCTCCGAACGAATGAGAGATTGGCTCGAGCCAATCTGGATCCGGGGCTTCTAAAGTCTCCTCGGTGGTCAACTTGATGCAGCGCACGGACTGGTTCTTCAATGGTCCGATGATGACTCAAGCGTGTGCGCGGGCACGTCCAAATGGGCCGAACCGGCGGGCGTGCATGTGCGAGCTTCAAGGGATCCGTGAGTTTGTTGAGCAAAGCTATTGCTTGAAGATCCTCTGATGATTCAACAGCTGGTTCACGGATTTTGTGCATGAGAATCCCTTGTGGATCGCTGGTGGTTCGGTGATCGGCCTTGCTCGTGCGTCCAATGAGTGATCTACGGTCATCAAGAAGATATGCTCGTGCTAATCTGAACCTCTTCCATTCCTTGACCAAATAACCAAAATACTTAAGGATTTAAGTAAGTTGGCCGATAGAATTTGGCCAAGGTCTTCGAATGAGCCGTAGGTGGGCTGAGGCTTGACCGTGGGCCTTCGCTTGAGTAATGAGTTCTCCTATTCTTGGGCTGGCTTTTCCTCCTCTTCTAAGGCTAAATGCTTGCTGAAAGAAAATTGACTAAGTGTGACCGAAAGATAGGGCCCATGGTTGAACACTCGATCCATAGGATTTGGACCGTCCGTTCATCCATGTCGGTCACTTATTCTGCTGGGCCGAAGCCCTAGTCGACTTTGGCTAGGCCGACTACCGAGGCTTGGGTGGTCGTCAGGTAGGGGGCGTGGGGCGCCCGTTGGGCGCGGGGCGTGTCTCGGTCACGAGCCTCGACTGCATCATGGGCAAAGCTGCCGGGTGCGTCATGTCTGGGTATGGTCGGACACCACATGATCGAGACTTTAGGTCTCTCCCGATCATGCTCGGATGGAAGCTCCGAAGTGATGATACCTGCAAAATGAGCAACTACGTTAGAAAAATCACATGTGCTCATCGGGATCACGTTCGTGTCTGTGATGTTGTCCGTGATGTGCTCTGGTTGTACATCATGGCTTGAACTTGTTTAGCCTTTTGTACTCCATCGGGATTAGCTAGTTCATGGCTCGGCAAGGGAATCAAATCCAAGGGAGTTGAGGGATTGAACCCGTAGACAACCTCAAAAGGAGAAGCTTGAGTAGCACAATGCACACTTCGAATGTATCCAACTCTACATGTGGTAATTGTATATCCCAATCCGAGAGCCTTTTCCCAACAATGCTTCTTAACAAGGCCCCCAAAGTTCGATTCACTACTTCCGTTTGGCCATCTGTTTGAGGATGGAAAGAGGTGCTAAACAACAATTTAGTTCCAAGCTTCCTCCACAAGGTCTTCCAAAAGGAGCTTAGGAACTTTGTATCCCGGTCCGAGACAATTGTGGTTGGAACTCCGTGTAACCGAACAACTTCCTTGAAGAACAAGTCGGCTACTTGGTTGGCATCATCGGTCTTGTGACAAGCAATTAAATGAGCCATCTTGGAGAAGCGATCAACGACCACCATTATTGCTTCTTTACCTCTAGGGGTCCAAGGAAGCCCCAAAACAAAGTCCACGCTAACATCCACCCAAGGTTGAGAGGGAACCGGCAATGGCATGTATAACTAGGGATGTTCATGGTCCGGGTTGGTCCGGTTTTCTGCATAAAAAATACCAGACCAGAAAATTTCGGTTTTTAATATGAAGGACCAGAACCGGACCATAAAATGACCAAAACCGGACCATAAAATGACCAAAAAAGTGGTCCGGTCCTGGTCCGGTTCGGGAATTTCCCATTAAAGAAATAAAAAAAAAATATGAAAAATTTATAATGCAAAATACCGAAATAGCATAGACTATGCTGCATAGTTGCACAACATACTACAAACATTAAAAAATCCAATTTAAAGAGCATCAATGCATAACATACTACAACCAATCCAAAATCAAAAGAACGTCAACAAAATAACAATGACGAAAACTAAGGAGTAAAATAAAATAACAATGTCGATAATGTCAGAACTTCCAAATTTTCAGCATGTATTAACTTCCATTGTCGTAAACATCTGCAAAGAATACAATTCATCATCAATAAAAAATATAGAATCGAATACAATATTAATAAAATACAATAAAATATACATTAAACCGCTTACTCCACTAGTAGCATCTCCAATTGTAGCATTAGAAGAGAAATCTACAAAATAATGTCAAAGTAAGCAAATAATAATGCAAAAAATATATATGAACTAATAAAAAAAGTTGGAAGAATAATAAAAACAGACCTATGTCAAAGTCATCTACCGGTTCAATGATTTTTTTTTAAAGATGTATTGTCTCTTGAATCCAACTTTGAGTGCAAATAAGCGCTTCGACAGTCTTTGGTGACAAATTACTATGAAATGCATCAAGTATTCGTCTGCCACTACTGAAAGCTGACTCCGAGGGAACTGTGGAAAT
>QAOC01016223.1:0-84646 GCA_003255005.1 Begonia fuchsioides
TTGTATCCGACACTCCCCATCCTTTGGAGCGTGTCATAATATGGCTTAGAACTTAGGGCTTAAGGTTTATGGCTTATGGCTTAAGACTTAGGGCTTAAGGCTTAGGGCTTTGGCATAGGGCATTTTTCTTAAAGATTAGGCTTAAGGCTTTGGTCTTTAGGCTTAGGCCATTGCGGTTTGGGTTTAAGGCTTTGGGCTTTTAGCTTAGGGCTTAGGACTTAGGTTTAGAACTCAGGTCTTACGGTTTATGGCTTAGGGCTTAGGGCTTAGGATTAGGGCATATTGCTTTGGGGTTAGGGATTTGGGCTTAAGGCTTAGGGCTTAGGTTTGAGTGCTTAGGGCTCAAGTTTGAGAGCTTAGGGCTTCAGGCTTTGGGCTTGGTGCTTAGGACTCAAGACATATGGCTAAGGCCTTTCGACTCTAGGCGTTGGGCTTTGGACTTTAGGCTTATGACTTAGGGATTATGTTATAGGTCATTTTTCTTAGGGTATTGACTTTTTGTCTTACTGTTAAGGATTTAAGGCTTAGAGCTTAGGGCTTAGGGCATAGTTCTCATAACTTAGGATTCATGGCGAAGGCTTAGGGCTTAGGGCTCTAGGTTTAGGTTATTGGGCTTTGGGCTTTTGGCTTAGGACTTAGGGCTTAGTGCTTTGGGCTTAAAACTAAGGGCAAGGGTTAATTGCTCAAGGCTAAGGGCATAGGGCTTAGTATGAAGATCATAGGGCTGAGAGCTTAAGGCTTAGAGCTTAGGGCTTAAAGTTTATTACTTAAGGCTTCAGGCTTTTTGCTTAGGGCTTAGGTTATAGGGCCTTTTTCTAAGGGCAACATTCTTATTACGACTTACTGCTTAGGGTTTAAGGCTTAGGGCTTAGGGCATAGTGCATATTGCTTAAGATTTAGGCCTTAGGCTTAGGGATTCAGCTTAGGGCTTAGGGCTTAGACTTAGGGCTTTGTGTTGATGGCTTAGGCCTTAGGATAAAGAGCTTAGGAGTTTGAGCTTAAGACTTCGAACTTCAGGCTTAGGGCTTAAGGCCAAAGGCTTAGGGCTTAAGGCCAAAGGCTTAGGGCTTAGGTTTAGGGCTTAGGGCATAGGGGTTTTGGCTTTGAGCTTCGCACTTAGTGTTTAGGATTTAAGATTTAGGGCTTATGGCTTTGGGCACTAGGCTTAGGGCTTTAAGATTAAGAATTTTGGCTTATGGCATAGGGATTACAAAAAAAGGGGTTTAGCGCCTTAGGCTTTAAGCATAGGGCTTAGGGCTTTCGACTTTGAGCTTTGGGCATAGAGCTTTGGGCTTTTGTCTTAGGGCTTAGGGCATTTAGCTTATGGCATTGGCCTTACAACCTACTGCTTAGGGTTGAAGGCTTAAGGCTTAGGTCATAGTGCTTATGACTTAGGGCTTCAATTAAAGGCTTTAGGCTTTAGGCTTAGGCCATTGTGCTTTGGCTTAACGGTTTGGGCTTTTGGCTTAGCGCTTAGGGCTTAGGGCTTAAGACACATGGCTTAGAACTTAGGGCTTAGAGTTTATGGGTTAGGGCTTAAGGCTTAAGGTTTTGGGCTTTGTAATTTGGACATAAGGCTTTGAGCTTTCGCCTTAGTGCTTAGGCATTTTGCTTATGGTATTGGGCTTATGACTTACTGCTTAGGGTTCAAATCATATTGCATAGGAGTTAGGATTTAGAACTTAGGCTTAGGGCATTAGGCTTTAGGCTTAGGGCATTAGGCTTTTGGCTTAGGGATGATGGCTTAGGTATCATGGCTTAAAGTTTCAGACTTAGTGCTTAGGACTTAGGACTTAAGGCTTAAGGCTTAGGACTTATGAATTTTGGCATAAAGCTTAGGGTTTGGGCTTTGGGCATAGGGCTTTATGCTTTGTGTTTAGGGCTCATGGCCATTTCTTAAGGCATTGGTCTTAGTTTTAGTGTTTAGGGTTCAAGGCTTAGGGCATAGCGCATAGGACTTAAGAAGTAGGGCTTAGGCTTAGGGCTTTGTGATTTAGGCTTAGGGCTGAGGAATTTGGGCTCGGGGCTTCAGGCTATATACATTTGGCTTAAGTCTTTAGACTCTTGGCTTAAGTCTTAAGGCATTTGGTTTAAGGCCTAGGGCTAAGAGCTTAGAACTTAGGGCTTAGGGTTTATGGCTTAGGGCTTAGGGCTTACAGCTTAAGGCTTAGGGCTTATTTAACTCGAAATTGAAAATGGAATGATGGTTTTGGTGAAGGTTGGCTGATTTTATGAAGGTCGGAATGTGTTTAGGGGTGGGGAATTTATGGTTGATTTTTGGAGAGTTTGATGGTTGACACGAAACGGAGGTAAGAGCAAAACGGAACTTTCTACTAACCTTTCTTCCTTGCAAGGATGATGAAAAGCAGCAAGAAAAACTCAACTCACTAGCTCGAAAGTAAGCTGAATTTGGTTCTTCTCGGACGGCCGAATATGAGTCACCAGAGGTCGATCAGAAGGGAGCTTAGGAAATAAATTCCAGAGAAATGTCAATGCACTCTAATTTTCAATATCACAAAGCTGATTACAATCATCCTCAAGTGAGGTATTTATAGACTCTAAGTAGGCTGAAATTATAGCCACATTCAGTTGAATGAATCAACCCAAATATAGTGACTACATTTAACTTGAAAATTAAAAAAAGAAAACTCAATTCTAGCAATTTGTTAGCAGCTAACTAACATCACATGGAGGAGAATAAACTCCCTCAACGTGAAGGAAGAGAGTTGGCTGCTAATAAAAAAGTAGAAACCCATAAAACCCATAAGAAACCAACAAAACCCATAAGAAACCCATAAAAACCCATGTCATTCCATGTTCACCAAATTAGATATGAAATGAGCTAATACTAAAGATAAAGTTTTTAAATGAAATAGTATTGCATGGGCCATGCAATTCTAGAAACCGGGTGCACTATCTTCTCGGACTAGAAAACTGGGTGCACTATCTTCTCGGGTCCATTTCACTTCTTCTCCTTGATCCATCCATGAAATAAGATGTTTCGGCTGCTCTTGATCATTAGAAGAAGGCTCCATGAATGATATTCCATTAGATAGGATCCCTGCAAAATGAACAAACAAATTAGGAAATCTTTTGGCTCGACTTTCAGTGATGGCTCCTTGAGGCAACGTATCTCGTGGCATGTCATCCTCCTCATGTTTTTGAGGATTTGACCTTAAATCAAGTGGTGGAACTTTCTCATTAGCCTCCCAGTCGTCCCCACAATAAGGAGATAGGTCTTGAACATTGAAGGTAGCCGACACTCCAATATCTCCAGGTAATTCAAGCTTGTAAGCATTTTAATTTACTTTCTCCAAAATTTTGAAAGGACCGTCAGCTCTAGGTGCAAGTTTAGTATCCCTTTGCTTAGGAAATATTTCTTTTCGAAGGTGCAACCAAACCAAGTCTCCTACCTCGAAATTTACTTCTTTTCTTCCACGATTTGCATCCTTAGCATAAGAACCATTTGCCTTTTGAATAGCACGACTAACTTTTTCATGCATATTCTTCACTAGTTCGGCTTTCTTAGCCTCATTCGGATTGATAGCCTCATTCGTTGGCAAAGGAATTAAATCAATAAGAGTTAAAGTATTAAATACATACACTACCTTGAATGGAATCGGTTGAGTAGCACTGTGAACACTTCGGTTATAAACAAATTTGATGTATGGGAGTTGGATATCCCAATCCATGAGCTTCTTACTTGCAATGCTTCTTAATAAGCTTCCCAAGGTGCGATTGACAACCTCGGTTTGCCCATCGGTTTGTGGATGATAAGAGGTGCTAAAAAGCAACTTGGTACCCACTCTCCTCCATAAAGTCTTCCAAAATCCACTTAAGAACCTAGTATCTCGATCCAATACAATAGATCTCGGAATGCCATGAAGACGCACCACTTCTTTGAAGAATAATTCAGACACATGATTAGCTTCATCATTCTTAGAACAAGCCACAAAGTGAGCCATTTTAGAAAAATGATCAACAACTACCATAATTGAATCTTTTGCTCTACAAGTCCTTGGAAGACCTAGAACAAAATCCATGCTTCCTCTACCCAAGGATTGCTAGGAACGAGTATTGGCATGTAAAGCCTTTGAGGAAGCACTCTACTCTTTCCTTTCTTGCAAATAATACATTTCTCCACCACCTTGTGTACATCTCGAAACAAATGTGGCCAACAAAAGTGTTCCTTGAGTGCCTCAAAAGTCTTTTTCTCACCAAAATGACTAGCTAGGCCACCACTATGTGCTTCCTTAATGAGAGACTCTCGGATGCCCCCTTTAGGAAAGCAAAGTTTACTCCCTTTGAATAAAAAACCATCCATCAAATTATAACCACAATCTTCCTTCTTTAAGCTCAATTCATACCATTTCAAAAAATCTTGATCATCCTTGATCCAATCAAAACCAAAGAAGTTAATAGATAAATCGGTTAAAAGAACACACCTTCTTGATAGTGCGCCGGCCACCACGTTGCAGTCACCCTTCTTGTACTTGATAATGTAAGGGTATCTTTCAAGAAATTCTACCCATTTGGCATGCCTTCGATTCAGCTTGCCTTGGCTTTTAATATGCTTAAGAGCTTGATGACCGGTGTGAATAATAAACTCCTTAGATAAGAGATAATGTTGTCATACCTCCAAAGCTCTAATAACTACATAGAACTCCTTATCATATGTAGAATAGTTGAGGGTTGCATCCTTGATCTTTTCACTGAAATAAGCAATTGATCTCCCCTCTTGCAATAAAACAGCTCCAATCCCAAGCCCGGATGCATCACATTCTACTTCAAAAACTTTGTTGAAATTGGGTAGCATTAGAATAGGTGCTTCACAAAGCTTGAGTTTGATCAACTCAAAGCTTCCTTGATAGCAGGGACTCCATTCAAATTCCTTTCCCTTCTTGGTACAATTAGTTGAAGGTGCAACAATTGAGCTAAAACTTTTAATAAATCTTCAATAAAAGGAAGCAAGGCCATGAAAACTTCTAACCTACGAAACATTCTTGGGTGTAGGCTAGGCTTGAATGGCTTCAATCTTGGAATCATCTACCTCAATTTCATCCTTAGAGATGTTGAAACCTACAAAATGGACCCTCTTTTGCACAAAAGCACATTTCACCAAATTACCAAATAGTTTAGTGGCCTAGAGTGTTTCATACAACATTCTAAGATGCTTAAGATGAGTATCCAAGTCCGCACTATACACCAAAATGTCATCAAAGTATACCACAATATATTTTCCCAAGAAATCATTTTGCACAAAATGCATTAATCTCATAAATGAGCTAGGAGCATTCGATAAACCGAAAGGCATCCTAACCATTCAAAGAGGTTGTACTTGGTCTTGAATGTTGTTTTCCATTCATCTCCCTCCTTCATTCTTATTTGATGATAGCCACTATTCAAGTCCATCTTAGAGAAGCAAGATGCCCCACTGAGTTCATCCAATAAGTCTTCAAGTCGTGGAATAGGATATCTATACTTAATATGGATTTGATTAATGGCCCGACTATCCACACACATTCGGAAACTTCCATTTTTCTTGGGCACTGAGAGAGCGGGAACAACACAAGGACTTAAAGATTCTCGAATATAACCCTTAGTAAGAAGTTCTTGTACTTTCCTTTGAAGCTCTTTAGTCTCCTCGGGATTCAGTCGATAAGAAGGCTGATTGGGTAATACTACATTCGGTTGTAGGTCAATTTGATGCTCAATGCCTTGGAAGGGTGGTAACCCTTGAGGTAACTCTTCCGGGAATACATCTTGATATTCTTCAAGCAAGGTCACAACCTCCTTAGGCATTTCACCTATTTCTTCAAGTCGTTCATGGAACATCAACAAAATAATAGGTCCATCCTCTCAGATTGACCTTATCAATTCTTTCTTAGATAATAGAAAGTTAGATTTAGACATACCTTTCTTTCTAGCTGCTTCATCCTTAGCAACTTGCTCCGGTTCAAGGGGGACTAATTTGATGCCCTTTTCTCCAAACTTAGAGGAATAATGGTTGGTGTAACCATCATGAACAACTTTTCAATCATATTGCCAAGGTCTTCACAATAATATATGACTAGCACTCATGGGAACAACATCACATAACACCCTGTCTTTATATCCACCAATGGAAAATCCCAAGTTTACTTGCTTTGTCACCTTTATATCTTCTTTGTCATTCAGCCACTTCAGTTTATAAGAATTCAGATGCATGGTAGTTTCTAGTCCCAATTTATCAACAAGTTCACAAGAAGCAACGTTAGTACAACTACCCCCATCAATAATTAGAGAACATACCTTCCCTTGGATAAGGCAACGGCTATGGAAGATATTTTCCCTTTGAACATCTTCATTTCGGGTTTGAGTAGTCAACAACCGACGAATCACCATCAATAATGGCCCTTCTTGTGCATAACAAGTCTCTTCTTTAACTTCATGTTCTTCTTCAGTTTCTTCCAACGTTTTATCCTCACTCACAACTTCATAGTGTCCTCTCTAAGAACCATCACTCTACGATTAGTACATTGGGAAGCAAAGTGTCCTAAACCAAGACACTTGAAGCATTTGATTTCTCTTGATCTGGTTGGCTTACTTCAACAATTTGTTTGATGGCTCCTTCTTTCTTTTGTAGCCACGGTTTTGTAGATTTAAGCTTGTCTTCCTCTTTTGGAATGGGGTTGTAAGGAGTGGTGACCTTGGTCAGATATCGGTTGAATAATCCTTTCCCCTTTCTTTTTATTTGCCTCTCCACCTTCGTGGCAAGTTGAATAACCACATCCATAGTATCCACGGGTTGTAACTCTATTATATCACCAATTTCCTTGTTTAAACCCCGTATAAATCTTGCAATAATCTGTTCCTCGGTTTCTTCAAGATCACAACAAATCCGATAAGTCTCAAACTTTGTTAGATAGTCTTCTACAGAGAGATTGCCTTGTGTCAAGGATTGAAGTTGAAGAAATAACTCTTGTTTGTAATGGATTGGAACAAACTGTTTTCTCATCAATAACTTCATAGCTCTCCAAGAGATAATTTCATCATTAGCATAATGTCTTCTTTGAGCCTTTATACTATCCCACCATAAACTTGCATACCCGGTTAATTCTTGAGAAACTAACCTTAATTTCATCTTCTCCGAATAATTATAGCAATGGCTTAAGGCTTAAGGCTTATGGCTAAGGTATTAATGGCTAAGGGTTTAAGGCTAAGGTATTATGGCTTAGAGTTTAGGGCTAATGGCTTAGGGCTTAGGGCGTATTGTAACACCCTGGCTTTTTGTGTATGGTACAACAATCTTGTAATTTAGTTTTGATGGTACGGTAAATTAGAAGTTGTGATCGATGAAGGAAAAAAAAGTGTTACGTGTATGAAGGATTTGAAGGAAAGATAGAATAAATAAAACTCTCAATCATAAGATTAACCTAAGTTAATTAGTGATTATTAGAATGGACACCTCCTACTTGAATGGACACCTCATGCTTTCCTCCAACTCCCCCTTAATTTTCTGTGTAAAAATAACATAAATCAAAATGTTATTATTAAAGTTAAATAAATATGATTGGTGAATTTGGGGAGCAGCTTAAGTGGGGTGGAATGAGGAGAAAACACCTCATGCTTTCTCCACCTCCTCCTTAGCTTTTTATGAAGAGGGTTTCCAATCAGATAGGGAAAACCACGAAATTCATCTCCTTCTCTCAAGTTCTCTCTAGTTTTGTAGAAGAAAAGTGAAGTTTTAAGGATAGTTGAAGTGTGTGAGGGTATTTAGTGCACTATTGAAGCAAGAAAAGAGGAAAACAGGGAAGCCACGAATTTGGAAACTTTGAAGCAAGTTTTCTTTCCTCTAAGGTATCAATTCTTACCCTATATTGATATCTAAGTGCTAAGGTTTGTTCATAATGGTTTCTAGTGCATGAATTTTAAAGTTGTATCAAGATTTCTCAATTTTGGACAAATCTGCACAGTTTTAGAATTTGAATTATTACAATGTTTTCTATTGATAATTTGATTTTACTCTCTTCAAATTACTTAAGGTAGACATCTTCAAAAAATTTATGACACTTGAATCATCGTAATTGGACTTGTGTATCTCAAGTTATAGTTGTCGGAAGTTATTGCAAAACATGGTATATCCGAGATTGGTCACTCAATTTTCTTTTATGTATTAAGGTTACTAAGTGATAAGTGTTGAAGATTAAGGGATTAAGTGATCAACTTAAAGCTAAGGACTTCAAGTAAGTAACTCTGAATGTCTTTGGCCCAATTGGGATTACAATACAAAGAGTAGACTATATGGATTATGATTTGAATTGATTAGGTACTAGATTAAGTATGGATAATATTCTGTTGGGGTATTGCACAATACACAACCCAAACTCTTGGGATTGTTTGTGTGCTTGTTTGCAATTTTTTTATGATTGATATGTTAAGTTAAATTTAATATTATCATTATAGGTTATATGAATGTTGTATGTTATGCATATGTACAATTGATCATGCATCATGTTTTATGAAAAGAACGAAAATGTTTTACATGCATGGTTTTCATGATGATTCAACTGGATATTGTGGAGGGAGTAGAGAAAGACTGTCTTGAGGGAGTCCATACGGTGCCAATCCTCTATTTTGTAATCTTCAATATTCGATATATAAAGCATGTAAGTATCAAGCTATGGGTGGGATGGAATGAGCTGTCTTACGGATCGGGCCATATGGTGCTCATGAACTGTCCTAAATGGACCAAATGGTGTTCATTGGGCTACCCGTGAAGAAGACCAAATGGTGCTTTTCCCTCCGTGTACGTTGTGACGCCCACACCAAAGTAAAAGTATCAAGAAATCAAATGAAACATGTTTTAAGAAATGCATATTCATGTAGGCATTAAGGAATCATGTATGGTTATTTATTGAGCCTTAAGCTCATTAGATTAAGCTTTGTATTGCAAGTAATGAGATTAGTGGTGAGGAGGCTTTTCCTTATCATTGATACAACTTGGTGGAGGAGGTATAGCCGGTGCAGATGCTTAGATCGTTAAGTGATGACCAGTGGGAGATGTATTTTGATGTTTAGTGTTTTAAAAAAAATGTTTTGAAATGTGTAATGTTTAAAAGAGATTGATAATACATATTTATCAAAGTTTGTAAATTAACCTTATGTTTTGAACGAAGACAATGTTTGATTAAGAAATTTATATGGTTTATTGGTGTTCATATGGAATGGATTTAAGTATCATTAAGTCTTCCGCTGTAGTTTTAATAAAATGTGTTAAAATAGTATTTTCTTATGCATAAAAAGCAAGTATAAAAATGGGATGTGACACGTATGGCTTAGGGCTTAGAGATTAGGGCTATTAGCTTAGGACATAGGGTTTATGTATGGGCTTAGAGCTCGGCTTTGGGCTTAGGGCTTAGGGTAGAGGACTTGACACTTAGGGCTTAGTGCTTAAAGGCTTAGGACTTAGGACTTATGACATTGGGCTTTCTACTTTAAGCTTAGGGCTTAGGGCTTAGGGCTTATTGTTTAGGGCTAATTGTAATACCCGACTATTTTGTATTTTTGTAAATTAGGTATTATTACACTTTTTAAGTTTAATTTGGTAGAATTTCGTGAATATTAAATCATTATGCGTTGCATATTAGTAAAATTTTTTTTTGGATATATAGATTTTGGGATTTGAAAATTTTAAGAAGGATATCCTGAATTTTATGAAGGATCAGACGACCCTTTGTGTATTGGTCTACCTCTTCTTTTTGAAACTTTCGACCGATAAAATGGATTGAAGATCAATGTTATCCACTTGTAACGGTAAAATGGAGATTTCATATGTATTACTTTAGAATATTATAACCAATGGTTGAGATTTAGCAACTTTAAAAGAACGGTTGGATGAGTTTTAGATATTTTAAAGTTAAAATAATAAAATAACAACATAAGAAGACCAAGAGGTAGAAGAAAAGGGCTGGTTGCACGACATGAGAGAGGAGAAAATAGGGGATTTGGATTTTTGAGAGATTGATGAGAAAACAATTGATGAAAACATAGAATTTGGTGAGTTAAGAGTGAATCAAGAAGAAAAAAAGAAGAAAACAGCAAATGAAAAGAGTACCCCCAACGATTTTCTAAACTCAAGGTATGTCCTAACCCTAGAAATGGAGGTTTTTAGAGTTTTATTGGCTGAAGATTTGATTATTGGTTAGGATTTTTGAATTAGATGTTATGAAAGTCAATTCGGATTAACCTGTGCCTTGTAAGGGTTTACTGTTTTCAAAAATGTTAAAGTGCTCAAATGGATTAATGTTCATCTAAGAATTTGTAGTATACATGTAATTAAAGCTATATCTTTTTTAATAAACTAATTTAGAGTTGTGGATATTAAGTTATGAATTGTTTTGTTTACTGCTGGAACAGAACAAAGTTTCTAATATGAAATTCGGGTAGTTTCTGTTTTGTATTTATTCCGTGCCCTAGATGTGTTTATTTGATAGCAAGTTCTCCTATCGAGTTGTAGTATAATTAATACTCAAAGTTATGGATTTTGAATTCATGGATTTCGAGTTGTATATACCAAGTTACGATTTTTATAAAATGATTGAAAAACAGTGAATTGGAAATTTGGAGTTTTGGACAGTTTCAAGTATTAGGCTTTTAGCATGTTTTAAAGATTTTCAAATGGATAAGTGTTCTTCTAACCAAATGAAATAAACACTATAAGTGAAAGTTGGGCACGAGAATTAAGGAAAAAATAAGTTGTATAGCTAGAGTTATGAATTTTGGAAGTTATGGTGAAAATAGTTACTTATAGTATAAAAACTTATTTGAATGGGTTTGACAATAAGGGTTCTCAAGCTTCTAGTGTGCATTGCCAAGTTGAAACAAAAGACATCAAAAATCAAAGTAAGTATGTGTTGTATGCGTTTGGCCTACTAGACGTCTATATTGTAAAGGTTATGTATTTTTATTATTTTTGATTGATGATAAACTGGTTGGGGTGTAACGCACAATACACCGATCTCAAGTCATTTGAGGATTGTTTGTGTGCCTTGTATTGATTGATTAATTGGTTTTTCTGAGATTTCTTTATTGACATGTTTATATGACTTTTGTTTGGATTAGTTTAGATTTTCTTGCATCAAGGATAGGATTGTATGTGACATGTTATGGACATCATGCATCATGTTTTCTATGAATGACAACGAAAATGAATTTTTATGCATGAAAACTACAAATTATAATAAGTGAATAATAGGGGGATGACGAATTGGGTGTTAGGTTGCCCATGGGGGTCATTGATGACTACATTCATCCCTGCAATATCTCTATTGATTCTATGAAGACATCTACATTACATGAGAATAAAGACGCCCTCGGCAATGACTATTGGTCGATGTTGTCGTAAGCCCAATGAGGTTGTGCGGTAGGTTGTTATATCTCCTTATGATATACGTTATGTAAGTCCTAAAATCACGTTTTGTGGATGGTCGTCATATGGGGGGCAGATCCACACCACGAAAACAAAATAATCTGCATTGTTTTAAATCATATCATTCATTACTTCATTCATGTTTTATTTGCACTACTTATTGAGCTTTAAGCTCATTAGTTAGACTTTGCAATGTAGGTGAGGACTTGAATGTTGAAGAAATATCACCTGATGATTAAATATGAAGAAGGAGGAGAGTGTCTTCCGTGGAGCCTTGTCGTTGTTAAGCGAGATTTTGACCGGTGGAGTAAGCTAACTAAAATACATGTGTTTTGAAAAGAAATTGTAAAACAATTATTTTCATTTACAACTATGTAGTGTTAGTAAAGTTTTATATTTTGAGAATGTGATCTATGTTTAATTACTTATAAGTATGATTTGAAATATTAGCTTCCGCTTTGTATGTACAAATATATGTATAAGTTTGATCAAAGAATTTTCAATGAAAAGCTTTTTAATAATTCAAAAAAAAAATGGGATGTTACAGGAAGCTTATCATTTTCTTTTCAAATTGTGAATCTACCCCTTTGGAGTTTTTCCCTCCAAAGACTCGGTCTCCGGAATTCATATTTCGGCCACCGAGAGACAACCGGAGTTGGTCATCCTTCCGAGCTAGGACGACCTATCCTTACCATATTTCTCCAGCCATCTTCATGGTCTAAGGGTGAGAATGTGGATCATCAGCTCAAGCATCCATTTTTACATGAAGTGAAGTCCAATTTCCGCCGTTCTTCGTTTCCGATCGAACCTTATCCCGCATTCATCCCATAGGCATGTATCTGAAACCCTACGTGAGAATCTTCTCAATTTTGGAGGATCTCTCATACATTCATACATCAAAGAAACCACAAAATTTCAGCCCCTAACTCATTCCCACTTTTGATTTACAGCCTTCCAATGTTTACCTTATTTCTCGGTTATTCTGAGAAAACCCTAATTTCCTATCACCACCTTCGGTTACTCATTCCCGTATATCTTTTATTTCATCCATGAGGAACCCTTAAATTTTGGAGGATCATTTTATCCCTTATCCATCTCCAATCCCTCCAAATTTCAAATCAAGAACCACTACCGTTTTTTAAGATATTGCCTCCACAACCTCACTCTGTATCTGTCCGGCCCCCTCTTTGCGCATTATTATTCCCGATTCCATATCTCCTGATTTACCCATGAGAATCTTCTCAAACTTTGAGGACGTTCTCTCCATCCATCTTTTTACCTCTCCTAAAAAGTTTATCTCCAAAATCACTCGCAATCTCGAGATATCTGCCTTCCATTATCAACTTCCTTCCCTGATTTTTTGGAAACTTTCACTTCTTACCCGAGTTGGTAATTTTCCCACTTATTCCATTCCCATTTCATGTCATATTAGCTCTTATCCATCTCCGGCTACATCCCATTTTCCGATCAACCCCTTCCCCTTTTTCGATAACCCTCTTTTAGGCACCCAATATTCCCATATGTATATCTCCCAATTTCCCAAAGCTTTTACCCCCATTGTTGGAGGTTAAGCTCTCCCCTCATTCCCTAACAACCCCTTTAATTCTCAGCTGCCAACTCCGTATGCAACTCGAGAACCTCCTTCCCCAATAATACCCATTTTGGGTCCTTTTCTTTGCCTTTTTATCGCCCGAACCACATTTAGTTCCCCAATCCATCATATCATTTGTGCTTTTAGCTTTAGGCTTAGTGATTAGGGCTTCATGCTTATGGTTTATGGCTTAGGGTTTATGGCTTAGGGCTTATGGCTTAGGGATTAGGGCTTGGGATAGTATAGGTCTTACGACTTAAGACTTATGGATTTGGACTTACGAGTTAGGTCTTAGGGATTACGGCTTCAAACTAACGATTTATGGCTTACGGCTTATGGCTTAGGGCATAGGACTTTTGACATCGAGCTTAAGGCTTAAGGCTTAGGGCATATGACATTCGACTTTAGGCATAGGGCTTCAGGTTTAGGGCTTTTGACTTAGGGCGGCTTAGGTCTTAAGGCTTAAGGCTTAGACCGTAGGGCTTAGGGTGTTGGGCTTAGGGCTTAGGGCTTAGGGTTTAGGGCTTAAGGGTTAGGGCTTAGGGCTAATGTATTAATGCTTAGGACTTAGGGCTTAGGGCGTAAGGCTTAGGGCTTAAAGTTTAGGGCTAATGGTTTAGGGCTTAGGGCGTAGGGCTTAGGGCTTAGAGCTTAGGGCTATTAGCTTAGGACTTAGGATTTATGTACGAGGGCTTAGAGCTCGGCTTTGGGCTTAGGTCTTAGGGTAGAGGACACGGGGTTTAGGCTTAGTGCTTTAAGGCTTATGGCTTAGGACTTACGACATTAGGCTGATTGTTTAGGGCTAATGGCATAGGGCTTAGGGATTTTGGCTTCAAGCTTAGAACTTAGGGCTAGAGGCTTAGGTTTTAGGGCTTATGGCTTAGGACTTAGGGTTTAAGACTAAGAGCTTAGGACTTAGGGCTTTGGACTTAGGAATTTACTCTTTGGGGTTAAGACTTAGGGGTTTAGGGCTTAGGTTATAGGACTATGGGCTTAGGTGTAACATCCTTTTTTTTTATTTATAAAAAAACACTGAAAAGCCGTGATAAAATTGTTTTCTTTTCATTGAAATCTTTAATTTGTATAAATCATTTTCTTGAAAACACAGAGGGAGTCATTAAGTAAATAGCAAACTCATTGTTACCATAATTCAAAACACATTTCCAAAACGTGCTTATTTATACATAGGGTTAGTTTACATATGTAATTAACATTTCACAAAACACATCTTAAAACATAGTACTTTCAAAATACATCAAAACTTATTTCTTTCGTTCATTCCCATGGGTCGTCGCTTAACAGTGCATGCACGGCCCGAGCAAGCCTCCTCCACAGCATCACATCATGTGGTGAAAACCAAGTTCTTCACCTTCGTTTTCATCACCTACATCACAAAGCTTATTCTAATGAGCTTAAGGCTCAGTAAGAAATCGTATAAAGTGACATGCGTAACATGAGCGTGGTTTTGTAAAACATGCATATTCATTTCATTCTTTATTGCGTTATTCTTGCTTATCGATCCAGTTTTCCACCTCATGGTTCTACCCAGTCCTCGTGACCGAGCTTTCCACCTCGTGGTTCTACCAGTCATTTACATGTTCATGGTTCTACTTGGTCCTCGTGACCGAGTTTTCCACCTCATGGTTCTACCTTATTCACTCGTTACGTACATTCATGCATAGAACTTTGAGGATTTTCAGAACGAGAGTTAGCACCAACAGGCAAACATGCACAACGTGACATTCATAACATAAACATAAAGCATGCATAAAATATCTCCAAATGAAGATAATTGTTACTCTTAAGTACGCTTAACATAAACTTACTTCATTACTTTACTTAAACCTAGCAACCATCAAACAATATCAAACAAACACCAATCAAACCCAAACACTTGGGCTAGTGCACGGTGCGATACACCCCAAACAGAGTATTCTTATTCTACTTATTCATAATTGTAACTAATTTGCGTTAACTTTTATTTGTTTCTAATTATACAACCTTAATCCTACTCTCTGTGATGTAGTCCCCGAATGGCCAAAGACATGCAAGATTCACTTACTTGGATTCCAAGCTGCAAAATACTCCTTATTTCCTTCACTTTCTTTACTTGATTCCAAACAACCTTAACATCACAAATATGCTTACATTAGAATTTTCCGAATTTACCCTATTTTTCTCCCAATTTACAACATCAATAACTTACGTTATCAAACTCCAATTCTTATGAATAAGTATCCAAAATCACCCTTAAGGTGTCTACTGTAATTCATCAGAAGACTTTAAATTCAATTTCGTAATCAACAGTCTTATAAAGTCTGTATCTTTAAAATCGGACATATTAATCCTGCTTTTGTATGGACATGGTAACCCCTTGTTTTTCATGCCATTTCCATTAATCAAAACCATACTCGAACTCTTATAACTTCAATATAGGGTATAGAAAAACACTTTAATCAACCAACATCATACCTTAGCCCTAACTTCGTGCTCCTCCTTGTTATTTAAACTCACAAACCACACTCGATTTGCACCTCTCACACTAAACTTTCAACTTCAGCTTCAACCTTATGTTTCTCTTCATACGAAACTTGAGAGAATTTAGGGATAATAATGAGAATTTCGTGCATCAAATGTCAGCTGAAGGTGAAGAGGTAAACATGAGGTGAAGAGGCAAGCATGAGGTGGAGAGGCAAGCATGAGGTGAAGAGGCAAGCATGAGGTGGAGAGGCAAGCATGAGTGAAGAGGCAAGCATGAGGTAGAGAGGTAAGCATGAGGTGGAGAGGCAAGCATGAGGTGGCTTCACCAAATTTTCTCCTCCAACACTTAACTCACTTGTCACATACTCTAACCTTACTTATTATTTCTTTAAGCATTCCTTTCAAAGGCTATTTTAACACACTACCAACAATACTTCGTGATGCACTTATCAAGATTTAACAACGTAATTTACATTTATAATAAATAAGGTGCTTAAATGGCTCGGGTGTTACATTCCACCCTCCTTATTTGAAATTTTGTCCCCAAAATTTACACACTAAAAGCGTTTAGGATATTTTTCTTCCATGTCTCGTTGTCTCTCCCAAGTGGCCTCCTCTATCGAGTGATTTTCTCCATAGTACTTTGACTAAGGGGATTTGCTTGTTCCTTAGCTCTTTGATCTTTGAGTCTAATATCTTAACTGGTTGTTCTTCATAGGTCAGAGCTGGATTTACCTCAATGGAACTCAGTTTGATTACTTGGTCCGGATCCTGCATGGACTTTCTTAACATCGATATGTGGAACACATCATGATCCAACACTATGGAGACTGGGACTCCATGCAGCCTCACGACTTCCTGGATGTACAGTTTTGCATACTTGTCCAAGCTCGAGCTTAATTTAATGGCGAGGAAATGAGCCGATTTTGTGAGTCTATCTACTAAGACCCATTTAGTTGTCATGTTCCTTAGTGGTCTTTGGTAATCCTACAACGAAGTCCATTGCAATGTGCTTCCACTTCCATTCCGGGATTGGTAAACATTGCAAGGTTCCAGCCTGTCTTTGATGTTCAGCTTTAACTTGTTGGCAAATATGACACAACTCTACATGCTTCGCCACGTCTTCTTTCATACCCGGCCACCAGAAGTGCCGTTTCACATCACGATACATCTTGGTACTCCCGGGATGCATCGAGAACATTGAGGAGTGTGCCTCTCTTAGAATGTCTTTACGTAGTTTTGAATTGTCTGGTACATACCACCGGTTCCCATACTTTAGAATGTCATCCTTTGAATAATGTAGTTTGGAGGAAACCGTCTCTTTGCCCAACACATACTTTTTATAGATTGGGTCTTCTTTTTGAGCATCTTTATCCTTTCCAAGATATTTGGCGTAATTGTCATGGCCATCAATATAGAGCTTAAGTCAGAAATTACTTCGAGTTCAAACTTACCCATTTTCTCTTGGAGTTGTATAGGCATCGATTGTAATGTCGCTTGTACCGCTGCTGACTTCTTACTTAGAGCATCCGCAACCACATTGGATTTTCATGGATGGTACTTAATTTCAAAGTCATAGTCCTTCACAAATTCAAGCCACCGTCTTTGCCTTATATTTAGTTCTTTCTGTGTAAACAAATACTTTAGGCTCTTATGGTCCGAGTATACTTCACACTCCCGACCATATAAATAATGTCTCCATATTTTTAATCCAAAAACAACCGCCTCCAATTCCAAATCATGCGTTGGGTAATTTTGCTCGTAACTCTTTAACTGTCTTGAAGCATAAGCAATAACTTTCCCTTCTTGCATTAGGACGCAGCCCAAACCTTAAACCTTTAAACCTAAACCTTAAACCTTTAACCCTAGAAACTTAGAACCCTAAACCCTAAACCCTGGAACCTGGAACCCTGAATCCTAGAACCCTTGAACCCTAAATCTTGAACCATTAAACCCTAGAACCCTGGAACCCTTAACCATGAACTCTGAACCCGAAATCCTTGAATCCTAGTACCTTGGAACTATTAGCCTTAAGCCCTAAATCCCGAATCTTCAACCATGAACCCTTGAACATTGGAACCCTTAACCTTGGAACCTTGAAACCTGGACCCTTGAACCTTCGAACCCTTAAAACATAACCTTGGATCCTTGAAAACTAAACCCTTGAATATGAAACCTTAAAACCTGGATTGTAGAACCCCTTGAACCTCAAACCCTTAAACCCTAAAACCCTTGAACTTAGAAAACTTTAAACCCTTCAATCCTAAACCCTGAACCCTTAAACCCATAAACCCTGAACATGGAAACCTAAATCCTAAACCCTAAACCTTGGAACCCTAGGCCCTAAAACTTGGAACCTTGAAATCCTGGAATCCTAAACTTTTAACCCTCAAACCCTTTAACCCTAGAACCTTAAAACACGAACCCTCAACAATAGAACCTGAACCGTAAACCTTGGAATCTTGAACCTTAAAACTTGAACCCTAGAACTATGGACCTTAGAGTCCTAGACCTTGAACCACATAACCCTAAACATTGAACCCTGGACCATGGAACCCTAGAACCTTGAACCCAGAACCTTGGAACCTTAAAACCTTGGAACCTAAACCATGAACATTGGAAAAATGAACCCAAAGAACTATGATGTACCATCCTTCCTGACTCAAAATATGTTCATTTCATTTTTTTACTTCCAGAAAAAAACATTTTCTCATAAATTTTTTTTAAGGCAAAGATGAAACCTATATTTACTTAAAAAATATTTACATGTTTGGTCCAGTAAACTATTTACCTGCTGTATATATAGGAAGTTAAAAACTTCAAAATCACTGGCCAAAGGTCAGAATTTGCTCAAACATCGTCAACAACTCACATGAACAAAACGATCCATCTCATACAACTCTCAGTGCACGTCTTCCTAACCTACATCATAAAACTCATCTATGAGCATAAGGCTCAGCAAGTAGTGTAAGATATACATGAACATGTACATGATATGAATAAGTAAAACTTTTCTTTTCTTTTATTCTTGGTCTTTTTTTCCTTTAATTTATTTAATTCCTCATCATTGGGGCTTCGTGGCAAAGAACGAGAGGCCACAAACTTGAGTCCATTATATGCACAATATAAATGTTACCTAACACCACTAAAAATTCATTTGCCTCTTCTTGCTCTATCATTACAAAAACAAGTGGTGTCACATTTTGTTTATCCTCGTCTAGCATCGTCCCAAACTTGGAGATGTGCCCTGGTTGCTTGCATCTATAATATTATTTAGTGCCTTTCAAACATTCTCCTAATTGTACCTTTTTACATTTAGGACATTGTTGTGGTTGAGAAGACTTCTGAATTTTCTTTTCTCTGCCTTGGTTTTGTAATTCTTCTCCTTTTCTTTTACGTATCGTCGGACTATGCCATCTCTTATCTCTAGATGACAACCTTTTAGTGTAAAATTTCTGAACATTTTTTGTGATGCTGCTGAAGTTTAGCCTCAGCTTCTTCTACTTTGAATGCTTTAGTTACAGCTGATGAGTACAGTAATTCATGCGTACTAGAAATTTTTACACTCCTATAAATTTCAGCTTTCAGGCCTTGGGTGAATTGATGCACTTTATGCTCATTGTTGCTAACCAAATGGCTAGCATAATGAGCTAGAGCCTCAAATTTCCGTACATATTCAGCTACACTTTCAGTTTGGAAAAGTTGTACAAACTCTAATAATTTGTTAGTCCAGGCTGTGAGACTAAAATACTTTTAATAAAACATTTTTTTGAATTGAACATTTTTTTGAATTGCTCCCACGTCATGGTTTGGACATTATTGGTTGCCTTCACAGTGTCCTACCAATATCATGCAACTTTTGCTAACATATATGTTGCACAACTAACTTTCTTTCCATCCTCAATTTTAGCATAATAAAACATATCTTTAAGTGTACGAACCCACCCTTCAGTGTATGTAGGGTCCGATGAATGCCCATCAACACTTGGAGGGTGCAAGTGGAAAAACCTTTGACAACTAAAATCTCCCGTCAAAACCACATCAGAATTCGCTTGTTCTTCTCGAGCCATTATTCTTTCAAATTTTTTTAATTGGCGATCAACAATATCTTACAGCCTATTAAAGACCTCATCTCTTGCATAATTTTCTAATACCAATTTGTACTTATCCTACATCGAGCAATAATGTATAAGCAATTGCTTATTCACTTCTAGTAAGAAAAACTTACTAATCTTGGAGATCATTCATGATGGTAGTTGTCTGTCAAGCTATCTACATAAATGATTTTGACCTAGGTCAGATATCATAAGTTTTGTAACATCCTTCTTGACTCGAAATATGATAATTTTATTTTTTTTACTTGCAACGGAAACAATTTTCACATAAAAATTGTTTCAGGCGAACATGAAAGCTAGATTTACTGAAAACATATTTACATGTTAGGTCCAGTAAACTATTTACATGTTGTATATATAGGAAGTTAAAAACTTCAAAATCACTGCCCAAATCTCAGAATTTGCTTAAACACCGTCAACAACTCACATGAAGAAAACGATTCATCTCATACAACTCTTAGTGCACGTCTTCCTAACCTACATCATAGAAATCATCTATGAGCATAAGGCTCAGCAAGTAGTATAACTTATCATGAACATGTACATGATATGCATAAGTAAAACTTTTCTTTTCTTTTTATTCTAGGTCTTTCTTTAATTTAATTCATACAATTTTTCATCATTGGGGCTTCCTAGCAAGGAACGAGAGACCACAAACTTGAGTCTACCTAAGGGGAAAGCCAACTCAATTCTAAGGATTTAGAGACTACAAACTTGAGTATACCTAGTGGGACATCCAACTCAAACACCTTCCTAATGACACTTACATAAATTTCTTCTTTTTTATCTTTCTCTTTCATTGTCTGTCCAAGCTCCACCTCTAACAATTATTTTCATATTATGTTTCATATGAAATCTCATGCATGTAGATAGTTTGGAACGTTTTTGAAAACATGATGCATGATATGCCCATGAACATCCTCTGTATGGTATCAAGCAGATAAATAATATTCATAACACTAAACCACGATTCATCATATCATAAAATGAATCATGTTTTTCTATATCATTTCATACGTGGACTTCATCTTGACATAAAAAGCATAACACAACATATTAAAATAAAAAAAATATGTCTAGCAGTAGGTAAAATTGAGGATTACATTCACCTGAATAACTTAAAATGATTCACAGTTTTTAGAATCAATGCATGTTTTAGGATATTTTCAAAAGATAATAAATTATTAAGTGCATCATGAAATGCTAAGATTCAAAACCCCATATGTAACTAAAGGTGTCTAATTCAACGTGCTAAAAGATATAGGGCATTGAATTAGTCTAGCATTGGTTTTAGACACAAAATCTTAAATTGCACAGAATTGACAGCTTTGTGCCAACTTTCATAAAATATGCACTACCTCTAAGCAATTCAATTTTTTTATCATTCATAAACCTATACATGGTTTTCAAACATGATTAGTTAACCAATAACAGAACATGGTGCAAAAATTTTAATGCTCGTGCAACACTCACAATCAACTTACAAAGTCATTGATGTTTCCATAATTCTCATTTATCCTTAATGTAATCATATGAATAACTATGATCACTCTATAGATTAAACCTCTTGATTTATCATACCTCTTGATTTCTAGCTCAATAGATTACTCTTGATGAGAGGAACACTATTCCTCTGTGGATTAGAGGCCAAATTAAACTCCCTCCCCTTCAATTTTCCCTTTCTCTCTCTAAAACTCTTTTCTCTCTCTCTTTCACCCGTTCTTTCTTTTCAGCATGAAAATGGTAGATGATCAGCCACTCTCTAAAATTTCTAGATGGTTCATGGGGTGAAAATACCTTTTTTGCCAAATTTATCCATTTAGTTTTACCATTTTACCATTACGTGTCCTTTTAATTGCTAAAATACCTTCATTATCATCACTTAAATCATACTTAGCTTAACTAATTAATTCACATTAGGTCTAGCTAATACTCGGGGTTAACTTAATTAATCATGGTTAGTAAACCTTACTGACCCCATAATTTTCACTAATTATGCTTTAATCATGATTACGAACTAATCTAATAGTGGCACGTGTCATATTTCAATTTGTCTTTCTTTCCTATTCCTAATTCAACATGTATTGCATTAAAAAATTTCTAACTATGTCATATAATAGTTTATAGCACCTAATATGTACATTGCTATTACATATGAACCATAAACTTTGGGAGCCCTAAACCTTGGAACCATGAACCCTAAAACCCCAGAATTGTAGACCCTGTACCTNGGACCCTGGAACTCAAACTCTCAACACTAAACCATAAACCCTAAACCTTGTACCCTAATCAATAACCCTGAACCCTGATCCTTGGACCGTGGAAACCTCAATCCTTGAACTTTGATTCTTTGAACCCTAGAAACCCTTGAACCTTAAACTATGAGTTGTGGACTCTAGAGCAATTGAACCTGAAACTCTGAACCTTGAACCATGTGCCCTAAAACCATTAAACCTAGAACCCTAACCACAAGACCCTAAAATCTAGGAACCCTAAACCTTGAACCTTGGACCTTAGAATCATGAACCTATAAATCTTGAACCTTGGAACTCAAGAAACCCTTGAACCTTGAACCATGAACCCTAGAACCCTAAACCTTATACCCTGGACCCTTTAAACCAAGAACCCTAAACTCTGGACCCTAAAATCTAGGAACCCTCAACCCTAAACCCTGAACACTAGAACCCTTGAACCATGGAACACTGAAAACTGGAACTTGGAACCTTAAACTTTGGAACCCTAAACCTTAAACCTTAAACCTGAACTGTAAGACCTTGAACCCTTAAATTTGGCAGTCGACATAAATTTGGCCTCTGGACATGTATGCAGTCGACATAATAGTTTATCGGTCGACATAAATATGGCTTCTGGACATGTATGAAGTCGACACAAAATTGGACAGTCGACATAAGTTTAGCTTTTGAACCTTGTAGAATTCTTGTCTTGAATATCTTGTGGTCGACACATTCTGGTAACGGTCGACATAATATTCTTCTCTGGTTAAATCATTAGTCGACATATAACGTAGCGGTCGACATAAGATTCTTCTCTGGTTAACTCATCAGTCGACATATAACGTAGCGGTCGACATAAGAAGGTTGTTGCCTGAAGATAGGTCGACATAGCTGGGAAACGGTCGACACAAATTTATCCTCTGCCAGAGGATGAGTCGACATAACTAATGATCGGTCGACATAACCTGTATCAGACTTAATAATTTCTGCAAAACTCGACCGACTTGTTAGACAAAAAAGATATATTTCATATACATTGTTCAAATCAACTTCTCTTTAATGGTTAATCAATTATACAACACATTCATATTCATCATTAAAAAAACAATGGTTACTTTAATCATAGTTAAAGCTAACAATCTCCCCCTTTTTGATGATGACAAACCATTATTAATTAACTATCTGTTTTAAAGATGATTTGAACAAGTTCTCATGTTATATGAATTTTATGTAAATTCTCCCCCGTAGTACATGCATGCTCCCCCATATATATACATCCATATCAAATATCATTGATAAATAAGGGATGAATCTTCTCCCCCTTTGTCATTATAAAAAAATGATCCAGTGAATAAGTCAAGGAAGATGTAAACATATAAGGACTTAATGAAAAGCATTGTTCTACAAAACGTAAGTCCAAAAGAAAAGGACGGAGCGTCTATTCCCAAGGGGATCCAACCAATGGAGATCCAGGCACGTCCAGTGCTGGAGTGGGAACAAGCTTGGTATCTACGGAGGTAGGAGAGTTAAGAACCTCAGTGTCTACAGCGGATGAAATCAGCACCGTATCGGGAGGTGAAGTACGCTGAGGAACAGGTGATCTAACCAGAGAGACAAATGGTTCTGTATCCGGTCTTGGTAAGGGGATGGGCTCAGCAATTGGAGCCAGAGAGAATTGTATGGTATCTCTAGGAATGGCTGCTGCTGGTTCATCAAAGTTTTCTTCTTCTTCTTCCTCTTCAAAATATGAATCCCATGCATCAATTTGGATCTTAAGACCATCGACTTTCTTGTGCATAGCATCAACTGATGTCGTGAGGCTCGTAATTAGGCCATTGAGCATATCTAAGCGCATCTCAATTGAGGAGGAGGAGCTATGCTGTCTCCGAGGTCTCCTATCCTCAGGAGGAATATGAGCTTCATCAACCGTTAGAGGTGGGGAGCTTGGAGGTGTGTGAGGTCAGCGAGGCAGAATTCTCTTGTATTGACATTCTCCATCTTCATTTTTTGTTAATCCCATCCGTGCGAGGGTCGAATCAGAGTAGATATCATGATTCCTGACTTCGATTAGATTAGCGGGAGAGGGATAAATTACTCCTTGTCGAGCAAAAATCTCCATTAACAAAGAATTGAATGGTAATGATTTGGATGCTTTGTCTAGCACTTCCATCATACGTCGCATGATGATAAATCCTACATTAAAGCGACGTCGGGTAAAGAACACTAAACCCTTAGCCTTCAATCCTTGAACCCTTAAACAACCCTTGAACCCTTAAACAACATGAACCCTAGGACCCTGGAACCTTGAACCCCAAACCCTGATCCCTGAACCCTCTAACCCAGTAACCTTGAAACATTGAACCATGGAACCCTGAACTGTAAACCTTGGAACCCTATACCCAGGAACCCTTAAACCCTGAACCCTAGAACCCTAAACACAGAATCCTGAACCATTCAACTATAGAACCCTTGAACCTGTAACCATGGAACCCTGATGTAATGCCCTATGGCGTATCATTTCTGAAAGTTTTCTTTTCATAAAAAGATGATAAAACTTTTGTTTTGCTCATGCATTTGTAAAACATAGCAGCGAAAAACTTTGAAACACATTTATAATTAAAATCTCTTTTGGAGGAATACATGATTTGCATGATCGTTCTAAAATACATTACAATTATAATCCTTTTTTTGTTCCTTGGACAACATCGTTCTAATAACCACGTAGCCACGGTCACGGGAGCACTAGTGCTTAGTAAATAATGCATGAAATTAAAGAATGCTAACATGATATGAATTTGTAAAACATTTTTTTTTATTCAGGGTCTTTATTTTCTTTAATTTCCATACTTTCTTATCATTTGGGATTCCTGGCAAGGAAGGAGAGACCATAAAATTGAGTCCACCTAAGGGGACAACAACCTAAATTACAAGGGTTGAGAGACCACAAGCTTGAGTCACCTAGCAGGACAACCAACTCAAACCTCTTCCCAATGACATTTACATAACTTTCTCTTTCTTTCTTTTATCTTTGTCTTTTGTTGGTTATTTGAGCTAAACCCGAAACAACCATTTTCATATTTTTTTTCATATGAAATCTCATGCATGTAAATAGTTCGTAACTTTCTTGTAACCATGATACATGAGATGCTTGTGAACATGAATAATATGAATGTACTAAGTAGATCATTATTATGCATAATATAAACATAATAATTTATCACATCTTATAGAAGATCATCATTTTCTATCTCATTTCATTAGCTACTTTAGCTTAACTACTTTGCAGTTGCTAAGTACATATACTTCTTCTATTTTAACATAAAACAAATCCTAGTGATATTTAACATAATTGCAACATGTTATCTAAAAATGTCATATTCATAAATCAATCAAACTTAACACTCAAAAATAGATCCTTGAGCTAAATACCATATTTCAAAAGGTTTTTCTCATCATTAAACAATTCATGCCATAAGAAACAAGTATAACTTAACACTTCATGTTGTAGGCCAAAGTAGGCAAAGCACAAACATTGCATTTCTTACCTTAGGTCTTCAACAATTAGACAACACATGATCAATGTCTTTTAATCACTTAATAACCTATAAATAAAACAACTATTAATTTAATCTGAAATATCATTCACTTTTTTGCAGAAACTTCAAAGTATCATAACTTAATTTATACAACTCTAAATGCTTTCATTCAAAAGTTCATATCTCTCCCAAGGTGTCTGTTTTAACGTGGTAAATTTACTTGGGAAGTAGATTAAGGTAACTAAAGTTTTTAACTCAAAATCTGAAACTGAACAGATTTGACATATTTTAAAATACTTTAGTATAACATGAACAATATGCACTAATTTATCTTATCTTTCATACGTATTCAAACCTAACCCATTATATCATGATTATGTTTCATTTTTACAGAACCATCCACGATAACCTCCCAATTTCGTGCACTCAATAACTAACTATCATACCATATATAAATCCTCTAAAAACCATAATTATTCTTTAACTATTCCATCCTTAATCATGATTAATCTAATCCACGCATAACGTAAATATTACCTTACAATTCTTAGCTCAATAGATTTCTCTTGATTAGCTGAACACTTGTTCTCAAGAACTTGGAGGCCAAATCTGTCTCCTTTATCTTCAATTCTCACTTTCTCTCTATGAAACCCTTTCTCTATTTTTTTACTCATTTTCTCCCTTTCTCTCTCTACAGCAACAAAAATGGCCAATCCTCAGCTGTTTCTCCCCTTTGCTAGATAGATTTGACGATGAATTTATCTTTTAGTCCAACTTATCCTATTATATTTACTATTTTGACCTTCTTTATCCCTTTCATTGCTAAAATACGTTGGTTTTGAAAACATACTTAGCTTAACTAGTTAATCTAGATCAGTACTAAGCTAATCCCTATGATTTACTTAATTAATCATGATTAACAAACCTTAATCGCCCCTCAATCACTCACTAATAATGCTTTAATCACAATTAGTCACTAATCGAATAGGGACATGTGACACTTTCTTATTGCTTCTCAAATTTAAATTATAAAATTATATTTTTATCCAATAGTATTCTTTGATTAAGGTTTATGTGAATAATATCATTGATTAAGGACAAAATGTCTGTGAATGTGACATTTCCTTAAAGCATAAATTGTAATTTTACTTACTATCATATTTATGTTAATTGTCTAACACTAGCTTTTTCATCTTTACTCATTCAATTAATTATCTTAATTTATCGTAAAAGTATGTAACTTTTTTTGTGGTACTACACCTGAACCTTGAACCATTGAACCTTGAACCTTGGAACCCTGAACCCTGGACTTTGGAGCCCTCAAACCTAAACCTTGGAACACTAAACCCTTAAACTTAAACCTCTAAACCAGGAACACTGACCCTGAAACTTGGAACCCTAAATCCTCGAACAATGAACCCTAAACCTTGGAACTCTTGAACCATGGAACCCTGGAACCTAGAAACCTAGACCCCTGAACCCTAAACCCGTATTTTTAAACTTTGGAACCCTAGAATCCTAAAATTTTGAATCTTGAATCTTGAGCCCTCGACCCCTAGAATCCTAGAATTCTAAAACCTTAAATTGTTGAAACCTGCAACGTGAACCCTGAACCTTGGACTGTACAACTCATTGAACGTTAAACCTTGAACACTGAACCCTTGAACCCTAAACCACGAACCCTTTAACTATGAATCTTTAAGCATTAAACCTTGAACATAGAACACCGAACCTTGAAGCCTAAGCACTGGTACCCCAAACACTAATACTAAAACCATTGATCATGAAAATTGGAACCCTTGAACCTTGAACCTTGAACCCTAAACCCCTAAATGCTAAAAACTTGAACTTTGGAACCTCTTGAAACCTAAACCCTAAACCTTGAACCCTAGAACCCTTGAAACTTGGAACACTGAAACCTGAACATTGGAACCCTAAACCCTAGAACCTTGGAACACTAGAACCCTTAACCCTAAGCCATGAACCATTAACCCTTAATAGTGGAACTCTGAACCCTGAATGCTAGAACCGTGAACCCCGAACCATGGAACCAATGACCTGAACACTAGAACCCTTGAACCAAGAACCTGGAACCCTAGAACCTTGAAACCCAGAACCCTTAAACCTTGAACCCCGAAACCTTGAACCATGAACATTGGAGCATAGAGAACCTCAACACTGAACTTTGAACCTTGAAACCCTTAAACCTTAGATTCTTGAACCCTTAAACTCTGAACCTTGAAACCCTATACATCTTAAACCCTGAACCTTGAAACCTTGAACACTAAACTTGAATCTTGGAACCTTGTAACCCTGAAATGTTGAGCCCTAGAACCCTGAAATTTAAACCTTGGAACCCTAACCCTAAACCCTAAAATCCTAGAACCTTCAAACCTTGAACCCTGGAATCCTCTAACCTTGAACCCTGAACCATGAAATTCGGGAACAATTGAACTTTTAACTCTAGAAACTGGAACCCTTAACCCTGAACCATAAACCCTTGAACCATAAGCTCTGGAACCCAAAACACTGAACCCTGAAAACTTTAACCTTGGAATGCTGAACCCTTAACTTTGGCCCTTGAACCATGAACCCTGATCCTAGACCCTCGAACACTGAATCCTAAAACTATTTTGAACCCTAGAACCCTGAACCTAGGAACCTTGAACCTTGAACCCTAAACCCTTGAATTCTCTAAACCTTGAACCCCATAACACTATAATGAACCCTTAACCATGAAACCATGAACCCTAAACCTTGGAACCTATAACTTTGAACCCTGGAACCCTAAACCTTAAATCCTAGAACCTTGGAGCTTTGAACCATAGAATCTTAGAACACTGAACTCTGAAATCAAAACCCTAAACCCTAGTTGACACGCCTGAGGGCCATGACATGCCCGAAAGCTCTCACCAACCAGAGGGTGTGATGACCCGTAGCCGAGCAAGAACTTTTACTAACATGTTTGTTGATTGTGCAGGGATAACAATGCCGCCCGTGTATCTCTTAGATGCTCCCACCCCGGTTGACAAGGAGCACCCTAAACATTGCATTCGGTGGGAGTTTGGAGAGGAGGAGAAGGCAGCCGATTTCCAAGGCCTTATGTTCCAAGAAAGCCTACCCGAGCTTCGGCCTTGCCAAATTCCAAAGGAGGAGGGGGGCGTTTCATATGAGTCCGGCAATGGAGGAGAGACTATACAAGCATGGTCCAAGAAGGGAGCCAATGACTCTATCCAATTACCCTTGGGTTACCCACAAAAGGATGAACCGAACCGAACCTAAGCCTTCCTCAATTTGGGCACGGTTTGGAGCCCAATTAGTCAAGCCCAAGGAATTCCCCAATGAAAGTTTGCTAGCATCTCACGTGAAGATTTTTTTTTTTTGTTAAAATGCTTGTAATGATGTAATAGTTGTAGTACTTGAAGTTGGTTGGGGAAATGGTTCGGGTTGAACCATTCTTTCTTGAAGTGGTTCGGTTTTGAACCTTTTTCCCCCCCTTTTTGCTGGAGTTTTGGGAGAGTCTTCTCTTCCAAACTCCTTAGTGTCTTCTTTAGTTTGGTTTGGACGTGAGTTAGGGTTTTGGTTGTGATGTGCCACGGATTAGCACAGCTAGAAGCGGAAGGCTCTAGCACCATGGACTTGGTCTCGGGTTTCTAAGCCAAGGCCGAGTCAATATTTTGTCTAAAAAATGTGATAATTTTGTAGGTGCCAACATGAAAAGGATGATCCAACCATCCTAGGTGATGATAGCACCACTTTTGGTTTCGGCCCAAGATGACCTCCGAGGCTTGTGCGGCTGTTTTGAACACCTTCCAGACCTGATTTGGCCAAGCTAGCTTCTACAGATATGTGGCCAACATCCTAAGGTTTCCAGAATATGAAGGAGTATAAAATTTGGATAACAATTGCCCAGCCAACGAATGCCATTACAGAGGCATCCAGAAGATGGAGCGGCCCGGGAGCATCCAACCCATGGTGGCCGATCCATGGCCATGTTTGGGCTCAACGGAAAGGAAGGCCCAATTACATCATTGTCCACCATTGGAGCAGCAGCTAGCAGCCCAAGGAAGTGCCCAGCCCTTGGTCCAAGAAGGATGCAAATGATCAACACCGATTGGCCTTGGGCTATCCAACAATTGATGGACCGAACCTTGCCTAAAGCCTCATCCACTTTGAGCACGTATTAGAGCCCCACAAAGTTTGGCAAGTGTGGCCCATCAATGAAGGTTTGCTTGTCCCCTTGGAAGATATTTAATTTTTGGAAATACTTGTAATTTGTATCTAGTTTTGGACTTGAATTGTTGTTTGGAGGGTGGTTCGGTTTGGTGCAATTTCCTAGGTTTTGGTTTGGTTTGAACCAAGTCAAGGCCCATCTTGTTGGAACTTAGGGGAAACCCTAATTTCCCACTTGGCCTTTCTTTTGGATGATGTTTGGACGTGGGTTTTAGTCATGGATTAGTGGAGTGTTTGGGAAGCTTAAGGTGGGACCCATTTTCCACCTAACTCCTACACTTTTCACTCATAATCCCTATTTAGACTAGGTCAATTTGTGGACTTTGTTGTAAGATTGGAGGGAGTATGAAACCCTCCCTTGACGTGTTGTAAACTTCAGAAAAGAATTGGATAAAATTTGAAGAAGCTTGAAGCTATCAAAACTTGCCCCTTTTCTCTCGGCAATTTGGAGCTTTGGTGAGTAATATCCATAGTTCTATTTTGTTAAAGGTGTTGGTGTCTTGCTAGAGCCACTAAACCATATTCCAGCCTTCCTCCACTCTTGTTTGGATCAAGGTAAGCCTGGAAATCCCATAGCCCTCCTTCCATTCGTGTGTTTTTGGATGTTTGTTGCTATGTGTTGGTTGCTGCCAATTTAATCTCGCCCGAGTGCATCTTGTGTTCCAAAAGTTTCATCCGTGTCATTTTCTGTTTCCCTTGTGCTAAAGTCCTCAATTTTTGGCTGTGAGTTCCTCATACGTGTCTTGAGATACTTTGCCATTCACTTCATTCTCAGTTCCTTCCAATTAAACGATGTGCATGCTTGTTTCTCCTACCTTACTCCCGAACTCCTGAAATTGAGCATTTCTGTCGACCAAATTTCCTCCTGTGATAACTTGCAAACTACCCGTGCTTTTCTCCATTAAACCTAGCCAATTTCTTCCCCTTTCTTGGAGGAAGGTTTCTGCCAAGTTTCTCCTTCTCAGGTCTTCGGTATTGGGAGTTGTGCAGAGCTTAACCTCCACCTACTTCACTGCCAAAACGTTGTGTTGTCTGTTTGTGTTTCTGAAAAGGAACCCGTGCCATTTTAAAATCCTCACGTGCTTTTGGTCTGAAGTTTGGGCTAGTTGGAGTTTAATATTTAATCTCAAAATCCCCTAAGTCTTGGACTTATAGCCCGTATGGAATTGAAGTTGTCACAGAGCCAAAACCCTCCCTTGTTCTGGATTTTCTTCTCGGGTAAGCCTTTGGCCTTTGGCTGTTTGTGCTTTCTCCTTTTCCCGACCCCTCCGCATCTTGGAGCGTGTCAATACATAGCTTCAAATTGAGTGACTCAAACGACTATAGATCACTCTAAGAGTCTAATTTAACTCTTATGAAGGACATAAACTCAAATTCGTACTACAATTTGACCGAATCTCAAAAACCCTAACCTTACGCATAATTAACCGATTTCACAGAAATTAACATGAAATCATTCATATTTATCCCACCAACTCAACCAATACCATCATATTATCCTTACTGAACCTAAAAGAAACTCAGAGGATAGAAAAATTACCTTGAACTTCAGCTTCCACGAAAACTTCAGAGTTTTCCACTACCCCTCTCTTGAGATAAGTCACTTTCTTACTCTTTTCTCTCACAATATCTCTTTTCTTTCTCAATCTCACTCTCCCCTTGATCAAGACATGAGAACTCAGAGGAAACTTTGGAGAAGAAATTGTGCTGGAAGGGAAATGGCAGACTATGCCTTCTTATTTATTTAATTAAACAAAAATCAATGTTTCTCTCACGTCCACCAATGAAAACTCTACATGTTTTGGCTGACTTTTCAACTTAAATAAGGAAAGTGTCGACCGCTCGTCCGTTGTGTCGACCGAAAGAAGTTCCCGAGAGTCATTTGTGTTGACCGCTCGTCCGTTGTGTCGACCGAAGGAAGTTCTCGAGAGTCATTTGTGTCGACCGCTCGGTCCTGGGGTCGACCAAAAGTGTTCCCGAGAGTGACTTGTGTCGACCCCTCTTAAATCCTAGGGTGGACCTGAAGTATTCAATTGTGTCGACCCCTCCTAAATCCTGGGGTCGACCTAAAGTACACAATTGTGTTGACCCCTCCTCAATCCTGGGGTCGACCGAAAGCATTCATTGTGTCGACCCCTCCTCGATCCTAGGGTCGACCCAATGTATTCCCAAACACTTAGAAGATTTTCTAACCTTTCTGAATAACATCATTACTTATACCCCCTTAAACTTTATTTTCTTCATCACCTTAAACCTACTAAATTGCTAACATCAACAATACTTCAATTCTTCAATATTTACCCAACATTCCTAAAACAAATCTTAAACACTTTCATCTTAAAGTCACAAAATTCTCAAATAAAAATGAGGGTTGTTACATGATCACTCCAAATAGCTACAATGGAGAGATCCTTTTCATTTTGAACTCTCTTCCTAAAAGATAAGAAAGTCTCAAAAGTCTCATCTTAATTCTAAGAAAGAATACCCCAAGTGAATATTGAGAAATCATCAACAATCACAGATGCATAATGTTTACAACCTAGACTTGCTACTTTGGAAGGACCGAAAAGGTCCATGTGAAGGAGTTTAAGGGGTTTAGAGGAAGACACATTGGCTTTTGAAGCAAATGAACTCTTTGTTTGCTTCCCCATTTGACATGCATCACAAGATTTATCCTTCTCAAAAGATATTCTTGGAAGGCCCCTAAAAAGATTTTTCTTTGAGATCTTTGCAAAGGTATCCATGCTAACGTGGCCTAGCCTCCTATGCCATGACCATTTATAAAGAGAGAAATTTGCACTAAAGCATTTTTCATGAAAACAAACAACATTATTCATACCAATAGTATAAACATTTTCAGATCTATGACCTATGAATAAAATTTTACAACTTGAGCTATCCTTTATTATGCATGTTTAGATTAAAAAATGACTATATATCCTTTATCACATAGTTGACTTGTAACATCCCGTTATTTAAAAACCTTTTGAGAACAACGGTAAAATTTTTCTTTTTGAAAATACACTTGAAATACTTGACTTGAAAACTTAGCGGAAGCGTAATACTTTAAACGTTGAACTAATGAACCCATACACGTGTCAACCTCAATTTCATCAATACAGGTTAATGGTAAATTTACTCAAAATAACAATTTCTATTACTTTAAAACGTTTCACATAATTGTTCAAGACTTTAACAAAAGGCTTCACCAACATCATTCAAAATATCGTAAAGCATCTAATTAGTTTTGCGATAAAACATCAAATACATTAAAACCATTTTCTTTTCCTTCCCCCACCGGTCGTTGCTTGGTTTCGTAAACAACCCGCTCCAAAACAGCTTCATCCACATGTCATGGCACGTGATGAGGACTAAATTCCTCATCCCGAGCTTCGTCGCCTACATCACAAAGCTTAACTAGTGAACTTAAGGCTCAGTAAGAAATCATAATGTCCTACGTGCCTAACATGCTCATGATATGCTTAAAACATGTTCTTTTCGTAAAACGTGTCTTTTTCAAATCATTTTTGGGTGAGGATCCGTGTCCCATACTACGACCATCCTCAAAACATCCTTTCATTTTTAGAGTGAAGATCTGTGTCCCATACCATGACCATCCTCAAAACTTAACTTGATACATGTTGCCATTACATGGCATAAAGGGGAAATGCATCATTCCCATAACTTGATAACTTGATAACTTGATAACTTGATAGAGAGTTAGCACCTACGGGGTCCTCTCATAACTTGATACTTGATAACTTGATCTTAATACGATGAATGGTGACATTTGAATGCATGCTTGATAAATCACACATAAACACATACGTCTCCGAAATGCACTTAAACTTTAATTCTTAACATACTTTTCATGCTTTACATGCAATGAGTTCTTACCTTGGTTGTTTTCTTGAATCAATCCACTTGAGTCCCTTTTTAATCCAATAAATGACCTAAACATATAAATCATATAAAGATCAGAAATTGCATAAAGTCTTAACTTTCTATACCAACTTCAAATAACTATAACTTCCTTAATAATGATCTGTTTGCAATGCTCAAGGTGTCAAATTGTTCCTTAAATAGTCTACTATAACTTTTTAGAAAATGAGCGTATGAATTGCTTAAAATCCATAACCGGTCGACCGCATAAAACAAAGTTTCGACCGCTGCTCAAAAACAGAGAGTACGCATTCTGAAAATCGGGATCCGGTCGACAGTTACCCGTCGACCTAATTTACAAAATGGACGACCTAAACTTCAAGACGGTCGTCTGAATTCCTCACCCAGTTTTCGTCTACAAACTTCCAACATCCATAACTTTGTATACGTAGCTCTTAATTGAGTAATTCAAACTGCTATAGATTACTCTAAGAGTCGACTTAAATTATTATGAAGGACATAAACTCAAATTCGTAACACATATTGACCGAATCTCAAAAACTCTAACTTTGTACATAAGTGACTGATTTTCTAACAATCTACATGAAATCCTTCATTTTTTATCCATCAATTCAACCAATACCATCATATAATCCTTACTGAACCTAAAAGAAACTCAGAGGATAGAATAATTACCTTGAACCTCAGCTTCCATGAAAACTTCAGAGTTTTCACCTCACAATACTTCTTTCTATCTCCATCTCACTCTCCCTACGTCAAGACGTGATAACTTAAAGTAAAATAGGGAGAGGGAGTCGTGTTGGTAGGGAAATGGCAGACCATACATTCTTATCTCTTAATTAAACAAAATCAACCTTTCCTTTACGTCCACCGATCGGATTCCTCCAGGTTGTTGCTGACTTTTCAATTCAAATCATGAAAGGTGTCGATGAAGTTAAATAAAAGTCTTCTGCTGTATTTTATCTCAAGGATTCAAATTGATAAGTTTTACCTTAAATTGTTAAAAGTTAGTACATATGTTTACAAAAAAAAATTAGTAAGGAAAAAAAAGGACGTTACACCTAGGGTATAAGGTTTGGGGTTCAGAGGGTTTACATGTAACAACCCTCAGTTATTTTATGAATTTTGTGATTTTAAGATGAAAGCGTTTAAGATTATTTTTATGAATGTCGCTTAAATATTAGAGTGTTAAGGTATTTTGATACAGATTCGGTCGACCCCAGAATTGAAGAGGGGTCGACACAAAATAAATACTTTCGGTTGACCCCAAGATCGAAGATGGGTTGACACAATAGAACCCTTTGGAGTACTTTGGGTCGACCCCAGGATCAAGAAGGGGTCGACACAAAATAGTCCTTTAGTATTCTTTCGGTCGACCCCAGGACCGACCGGTCGACACAAGTCGCTCGGGAAACATTCTTTATCGACACAACAGATGAGCAGTCGACACAAAGGACTCTAGGGAATAGATTGGGTCGACACAATTGGACGAGCGGTCGACACATTCATACATGCCATTGAAAAGTTAGCCAAAACTTGGGGAAATCCGATTGATGGGCGTAAATGAAAGGTTGATTTTGTTTAATTAAGAGATAAGAAGGCATGATCTGCCATTTCCCTCCCACCAAGATATCTTTCCCCTATCTTCTCAGAAGTTCTCACGTTGTTCAAGAGAAGAGTGAGGTTGAGATAGAAAGAAGTTCTGTGAGAGAAAACAATGAAAAAGTGAGATATCTCAAGGGAGGTGAGGTAGGAAACTCTAAGGCTTTTGTGGAAACTGAAGTTAAATGTAATATTTTCTATCCTCTTAAGTTCTTCTAAGTTCAGTAAGGATAAATATGAATGATTTCATGTTAGTTGCTGTGAAATCAGTTAAGTATGAACAAAGTTAGAGTTCTGGATATTTGGTCGAGAAGTAGTAGGAATTAGAGTTTATGTCCTTCATAAGAGTTAGAGTAAACTCTTAGAGTAATTTATAGCCGTTAGAATCATACGATTCGGAGCTATGTAAAAAAAGTTGTGGACGTCACAAGTCACCATACAGAAACTGGGGAGAGTTTTGGTCGACCCCTTGTAGTTTGGGTCGACCGATTCTCGATTTAAAAACGTGACGTCTCTGTTTTTGTCAACACGGGTCGACCCCTAATAAGTTGGGTCGACCAGTCCTTGATTTCCAGAGAAGCATGCTCACTAGTATGTCCCGACACATTATGCTACATTAGTTTTATGAATTTGGTGGCTTCTAAGAAGTTATAGTAGACTCCTTAACAAATAATTTGACACCCGTAGCATCACAAATGGATCATTATCAAAGAAGTTACGGTTGTTTGAAGTTAATGAATTACGTTACTTGCGTTTTTAGGTTTTCAAGTGCAGCAACATATTGATCAAGTTTTTCAATAAAGCTAAAGACCTAAGGTAAGTTAATGTTGCATGTGATTGGCCCTAAGGGGACTACATTAGAAAGATTAGGATTTATGATTTTGGAATATGCTGGATTGTTTGGGGTGTAATGCACAATGCACCGACCTCAATTTATTTGAGGATATGTTTGTGTGCCTTGTTTGATGATTGATTGATTATTGGTGTTAGAATAAAGATGCATGTTTAGAATGCCTGCAATGTTTGAATTGTATATTTTATTGCATGTTTTTGTGTTCATGCATTTTAATTGTTCATGCATCATGGTTTTAAGAAAAATACGAAAATGATTTACATGCATGATTTTCATGATAATATGCAACGGGTCGTTGAAGGAGGAGCTCGAGTTAGACTACCTTGAGGGAGGCCAAATGGTGTCTACTCTCTCCCGTGGTACCTTCAATGATCAAATAATGAAAGAAATGAAATGAACGAAATGTACGTAAATAGTTACATGTTGGGCGGGGTTGAGTTTGGCTGTCCCGAGAGGTTGGACCAAATGGTGCCTACTCTCCCCTAGACGGTATTACCCACATTAACTGGATAGTTAAGTGATAGAAAAGAAATGAAATGAACGATACTGAAAATTGCATTGTTTTTATAAACAGCATATGCATACAGGTCTCATAAATATTTTATTATTATGGATTAACTTAGTGAGCGTTGGGCTCATTAGATTAGCTTTGTAATGTAGGTGATGAAATAAATACTGTGGATTCTACTTACCGCTGATAGATGCTCGAAGTGGTGAAGTACGTCCATTTCTGAAGATTGTGGCTGTTAGTGCAATTTTGACCGGTGGGTGGCTCATGTAAATGGAAATTTTTTGTTTGAAAACTAATAAATAATATTATGTTTAGTTTATAACAGTTTTGTAATATCTTGGTCTTAACGTTAAGGTACAAGTATATTTTGGATTATTTATTACGAATATAATCGATTTTGATGAAGTTAAATAAAAGTCTTATGCTGTACTTTATCTCAAGGATTTCAAATTGATAAGTTTTACCTTAAAGTGTTTAAAGTAGGTACATGTGTAAAAAAAAATTTAACTAAGCAAAAGGAAAAATCGGACGTTACATTACAGTTTATGGTTCTAGGGTTCCACGGTTCCTGAGTTCAAGGTTAAGGGTTCATGGTTTAGAGTTCCACTGTTCCAGGGTACAGGGTTAAGGGTTCATCGTTTAGGGTTCAAAGTTCTAGGGTTAATGGTTCAAGGTTTTAGTGTTTCAAGTTTCCAGGGTTCCGGGGTTCATGGTTCGTTTCAAGGTTCCAGGGTTCAAGGTTCAAGGATTCCATGGCTCAGGGTTCCAAGGTTTAAGGTTAAGGGTTGGTGAAACGGAATGGAGGGGGTTTAGATTTAGGAAGTGGGAGAAACGGATTAGGATATATGGAAAACGATAATCTGATAATTGCAGAATCGGGACTGGAATTTGGACGGCGATAACTCAACGATAAGATCAAGTTTCAGGCTGAAATTTTGAGTGGAACTCCAGAAAGATAATAGGTGATAGTCCTCTAAAAATGAAGGAAAAAATGTGGATGGATCGGTCGAAATGTAATGAAACAGTAGCAATGCTCAGCGGTGGCCGAAAATTGACAACCGGCTGAAGGAAAGAAATATCAAACGAAATCAACGATGGAAGAAGGGGCTTATGGACTTCAAGCTCACCCTATGTCCTAGAGGAAAGCTGGAGACTTTGAAGCAAAAAGAGAACCCCAGCTCGGAGGAGGGAACCCTTGAAGCCATGTGATCTTGAAAGCCATGTGATCTTGAATCTCCTCAGCCAATTTTCCCTTCTTCCTTGGCCCAAAATACCCTTCTGTTAGCCTAAAATTCCTCATACAAAACCCCATGCATCATGCAAAAATAAAAAAAATAAAACCTAGCCGAGGAAACCCTCTCGGGTTCTCCAAATATCCAACGTAAATTTCACGTAAAAATTAAGCTAAAAATGTGATAAAATTTCTTCAATCCATGTAAATGCTGGTGAGTTGAGTCGTGGAACCCTTGATCACTTTTACATGGGACTCCAACTCGCCATGCAACGTAATACTTCAATCGGGTTGATTCCAGAGCTCTCATTTTCTGGTTGAAAATCCACCTTTTCTCCATGCCAAATTATCATGTGTTTCGGCCTTGTTTGATCCTCCAAAGTTGGCTTAGAAATGTATAATTCTTCAATTAATTTTCCTGCAAAATTCCGAGCTCAAGCTCGGGTGATTGCGCTCTGCTTTGCATGCCAATCCATGGCATGTCAATTGGGTTCATTGTTCAAGGGTTATAGGCTTCCATGGTCTAGGGTTCATTGTTCCAGAGTTGCTGAGTTGCATGGTCATAGTTCAGGGTTCAAGAATTCAGGGTTCAAGGATTCAGGGTTTGAGGATTCAGGGTTCCAAGGTTCAAGGTTTCAGCTTCTAAGGTTCAAAGTTGATGGTTATTTGTTTTGAGTTCCATGGTTTAGCGTTCAAGGGTTCTAGGGTTACAAGGTTCAAATTTTATGGTTCTAAGGTTCAGATTTCTGGGGTTCTAGGGTTCATAATTCCAAGATTCAAGGTTCTAGGGATAAATGGTTTCAAGGTTCAGGGTTCAGGGTTCAAGGTTACATGGATGAAAAGTTTAAGGTTCAGGGTTCAAGGGTTTCAGGGTTCAAGGTTGAAGGAGTTCTAGGGTCCAAAGTTCAGAATTAAAGGTTCTAGGGTTTAGGGTTCAAGGGTTTACAGTTCAAGGTTTAGAGTTCAAAGGTTCTAGGGTTTCACAGTTCCAAGGTTCATGAATCCACAGTTCCAAGGTTCAAGGTTCAGGGTTGTAGAGTTTGAGGTTCAGTGTTAAGGGTTCAGAATTCCAAGGTTAATGGTTCCAGGATTTAGGGTTCAGTGTTCCAGAGTTCAAGATTCTAGGGTTCCAAGGTTCAAGGTTTAGGCTTCCAAGTCAGGGTTTAAGGATTCACGGTTCATTGTTCTTGGTTCATGGTTTCAAAGTTTAGGGTTCAAGGTTCCATAGTTACAAGGTTCAGAGTTTAGGCTTCCAAGGTTCAGGGTTTATGGCTCTTGGTTCAAGGTTCCATGGTTTAGGGTTCAAGTGTTCCACAGTTCTAAGGTTCAGGGTTCAAGGTTCAAGGTTCCAAGGTTCAAAGTTCTGGGGTTACAGGGTTTAGGATTCCAGGGTTCAAGGTTCTAGGGTGACACGGTTCTATGATATAGGGTTCACGATTTAAGGTTACAGGTTTCAAAGGTTCTGTTTGCAGGTTTTCCTATTTTAGGGTTCAAGGGTTAAGGTTAAGGGTTCAAGGATTCTTGGGTTTCAGGGTTCAGAGTTTAAGGGGTTCTAGGGTCGAAAGTTCATAGTTAAATGTTTTAGGGTTCGGGGGTCAATGGTTCCGAGTTCAAGGTTTAGGATTTAAGAGTTCAAGGGTTTTAAGTTTCTCAGGTTTTGGGTTCAAAGGTTCAAAGTTTCAAGGTTGAGGTTTTAGGTTTCAAGGTTCATGATTCCAGGGTTCCAGGGTCTTAGTTCTAGGATTCAGGGTTCCAAGGTCCAAGGTTCTAAGGTTCCAGGGTTCAGGGATCAGGGTTTATGGTTCTAGGGTTTAAGCTTCAATGATTCAGGGTTCTTGAGTTCAATAATCCAAAGTTTAGGGTTTCAGGGTTCAGGGTTCACGGTTCAGGGTTCAAGGTTCAAGGGTTTGGGGTTCAAGGTTTCAGTATTTCAGGGTTAAGAGGTTAAGGTACCTGGGTTCCAAGGTTAATTATTTTAGGGTTCTAAAGTTATGGTTTTAGGGTTCAAAGGTTAAGTTTAAAGAGGTTAGGGTGGTTCCAGGGTTTGAGGCTCAAGGGTTAAGGGTTGCAGGGTTCTAAGGTTCCAGAGTTCCATAACTCCAGGGTTCAGGGTTAAAGGTTCAGGGTTAAGGGTTCTAGTGTCAAGGGGGTTCCCGAATTTAGGGTTCAGACTTCCTAGGTTCTTGGGTTTAGGGTTCAGGGTTAAAGGGTTCTTGGGTTTTATGGTTTAAGGTTCAGGGTTTCTAGTTCCAAGGTTTTGGTTCCACGATTTATGGTTAGGGTTCTAGGACTCAAGGGTTCATGGTTTAGGTTTCAAGGGTTTACAGTTCGGGTTTTAGGGTTTAGGCTTCAGGATTTAAGATTCAAGGTTTCATGTTCCAGGTTTCTAGGGTATCATGGGCCAGGGTTCCAGAGTCTCAGCGTTCCACGCTTCTAGGGTTAAGGGTTTAATGTTAAAGGTTCTTGGATTTATGATTCATGGTTTCAATGTTGAGGTTTAAGGAATCCAAGGTTCAGGGTTCAGGGTTCTTGGGTGCTAGGGTCCAGGTTTAGGGTTTCGGGCTCCAAGGTTTAGGGTTTAAGGGTCCATGGTTAAGGGTTCAGTGGTTAACCTGTTCCAAGGTTTAGTGTCTGGGCTCTAGGTTCAAGGATTCTAAGGTTACATGTTTCCAAGATTCAAGGTTTTGTGTTCAGAGTTCAGGGTTCTAGGTTTAAGGGTTCAAAGTTTTATGGTTAAGGGTTTGAGAGTTCAAAGGTTTAAGGGTTTCAAGGTTCCAAGGTTTAGATTTCACGGGTCAATGGTTTTGAGGTTAAGATTTTAAGGTTCAAGGTTCAAAGGTTCATGTTTCAAGGGTTTAGGGTTCAAGGTTTAGGGTTACACGGTTGAGGGTCCAGGGTTCGAGGGTTTAGAGCTTACGGTTCAAGGGTTCCAATGTTAAGGGTTCATAGCACTTGGTTCTAGGTTAAGGATTCACGGTTCAAGGTTCACGGTTATAGGTTCAAGGTACAAGGTTTCTAGGGTTTATGGTTTAGAATTTAGGATTCCAGGGTTTTAAAGTTTTATGGTCCAAGAGTTCAAGGTTTAGGGTTCATGGTTACACAGTTTGATGTACAATCTGAGACCAAAAATGAGAAGACATCCCGAGGGCCTATAACTCGAGCCTGAGCAAAGAAGTTTGCTAACATGTTTGATCATTTTGTAGGGTTATTTATGCAAGGAACCTCAATGGAAGAACCAACTTTGGATGATCAAGGACAGCCCAAACATCTTCTCACTTGGGAATTTTCCACAATACCTGCACAGCAAGGTGGAGAAAGAGAGATGGAGGTGGCCCGAGACAACATAAACCTAGCCGAGGGTCCAACCATTGCATGGGCCATCCAAGATCTGGAGAAAGGAAGTCAAAGCCCATTTCCCTCGAGTACTTCATCAGCAAAAGTTCACATGGAGGGATGAAGACCCATTTTTTATGTCATTTAGTGTTTTGTTAGTTTTTCGGTTGAACAATTGCAGAGTGGAAAAAGGTGGTTTGTTTTGATTAGAGTTAGGGTTTTATTTGCTGAAAGGGTTGGTCATGTGAAAACCCTCTTTTGTGCTTCAGGTGGGGGTGTTGAAAGAGAGGGAGGGGTGTTTCGTGTATTGTACAACTGAAATCTATTGTTTAATCTATTGANTCAGCCTTGGTGCCTCCTTTTCAGGTAACTTCTAGGAGGACCACCTAGCTGTTTTTCTTCCTTATTTTGCCATTTCGGGTAATTTTTTTTTAATTTTTGGGAGCCCAGTCTCCCGAGCTTGGGGGTGAATTTAAGCTCATTTTGAGCTCATTTGTATGGAGTGAAGTTTGAAATTAAAGACTGCATTTTGCATCTCATTTCCTTGGTGGCTTCTTCTCCTCCAAGACTCGGGTTTTCTGGTGAGTTATATCCAGAAACCACCGAGCGCACCACTCTGGTTTTGGCTGCCATTCAAGCTTGGGTTAGCTAGGCCATACCACACTCCTTCAACCAAGTTCTAGTGGAAGCCAAGGTAAGGGTGTGCACCCCAAAGCTTCTCTTCCGTTTGGGTTTATCCCTCCGTTTACAACTTTCCGTTCTTTCTTTCCCGAGAGCTCATTTTTAAGCACTCTAGCCATTTTCTTCATATCTTCCGATTCTCTCATCTATTTACCATGATATTTTGACCCATAAAACCTCTCACCCTATATACCTTTCCTTCAAATTTTAGCTTCTAACCCCGTATGCCTCCGGAGATTTGGCCGGAGACATTTGATCCTGTTTTTCCTTCACCCAAGCCAACCTTTCCCATTTTCCCCTCTTTTCTCTATCCATGTCTCCATAACCAACCCAACCACCATTCCCATAGCGCATCACGATTCAGGGTTCATGGTTCATGGTTTAAGGTTTAAGGGTTCGAGGGTTTCATGGTTTATGGGTTCCAAGGTTCCATAGTCTAGGGTTCTGGGTTCAAGGTTATAAGGTTCCAACATTCCAAGGTTCTAAGGTTCAGGGTTTAAGCTTCCAAGATTCTTGATTTAAGTAATTCATGTTCATGGATCTTGGTTCAGGGTTCTTGGGTTATAGGGTTCTTGGGTTATAGGGTTCTCGGGTTTAGTGTTCAAGGATCCAACATTAAGAGTTTAGGGTTTTATGGTTTAGGATTCATGGTTCCTATGTTTCATGTCTATTGTTCAAAGGTTCTCGGTTTTTAGGGTTCATGGTTTATTGTTTGAGTTTCAAGGTTCAGGGTTTTTGGTTTAGGGATCGAGATTCTAGGATTCCAAGGTTCAAGGTTCTAGGTATTTACGATTCATGTTTCTTAGCCCAGGGTTCAACGGTTTAGGGTTCCAGGGTTCCAAGCTTCAAGGTTTAAGTTTTCAATGTTCAGGGTTCATGGGTTACAAGGTTTTTATGATTCATGGTTCATGATTCCAGTGTTTAAGGTTCAAGGGTTACAACGTTCTATGGTTTAGGGTTCAGGGTTCAAGGTTACATGGTTCAAGGTTTCCAAGGTTTTGGGTTCATTGTAAAGGGTTCCAAGTTTTAAGTATGAAGGTTTGAAGGTTGAGGGTTCTAGGGTTTAAGGGTTTCACGGTTCGTAGTTCAATGGTGTTACAAGGTCCAAAGTTAAGAGTTAAAGGTTATAGAGTTCAGAATTTAAGGGTTCAAAGTTCAAGGTTTCATGTTCCATGGTTCCAAAGTTTCAAGGTTCTATGATTCAGGGTTCCATGGCTCCAAGGTTCATGATTCAGGGTTTTAGGGTTTAAGGTTTCAGGATTCAAGGGTTTAGGGTTTAAGGGTTCCATGCTTTCAAGGTTTAAAGGTTCATGGTTTAGTGATGCAAAATTCAGGGTTAAAGTGTTTGGGGTTCAAGGTTCTAGGGCTTGAGGGTTCTAAGGTTCAGAGTTCAGAGTTCAGAGTTTAAGAGTTACAAGGTTCAGGGTTCCTGGTTTCAATAGTTTAAGGGTTCTAGAATTATACAATTTTAGGATTTATTGTCCAAGGTACATCGTTCAAAGGTTCAAAGTTTCATAGTTCTATTGTTCCACGATTCTAGGTGTAACGACCCGATTCCCGAGATGCTTTTCTTACTTGCTTACTCACTTACTTTCTTTCTTACTTGCTGGCGACCCAAGAACCGGTCCGTTACGGGATTTCTTACTTACTTACATTACTTTCAAAAGTGGAAAACTCGGTTCTTTAATTTTCTAATAAAAAAAAACTATCTTTAGTTTATAAAACAGTTTACAAAGAAAACCGTTGAATAATAAAAACATACATTTGAGTTCCACCTTTAAATAAAATACATAAGCATTTAATAACTTAAAACTGCAGCGGAAGACAATTACTTCAACTTAAAATACATTCATTTTCAAAAGCTCTGGTAATCCATCACACCAAAATAAGGGTATACATTTTAATTACATCTTCAAAACATTCAAAACATTTTATAATGTAACTCTGTGTGTGTGTCATGCATCACTCCCCGTCGGTCATCACTCAATAAACTGTATAATTTGGACACTCTTCTGCTCTAACTCCTTGATCAGTCACTTGCACACTTTCCTCCATTACATTCCCTACATTGCAAAGCCTAAAATATGAGCCTAAAGCTCAGTAAATAACATAACTATAAAATGCAATGCATGAGTATGCTATGTTGTTGATAAAACAATGCACATTTCCATTTCGTTCTTTATTGCGTTATTCTTGCTTATCAATCCAGCTCTCCACCTCATGGTTCCACCCAGCCCTCGCGACCGAGGTCTCCACCTCGTGGTTCCACCGGTCATTTACATTCTTATTCTTGCGTTATTCTTGCTTATCGATCCAGCGCTCTGTAGGATCGAGAGTAACCTAAGTTGGGGGGGGGGGGGTGAATTAGGTTAACTAAACTTTTTTTTCGTTTACTAAGTCAAATTCGTGCGAATTGTTTAGTTATTTTCAAACTCTAGTGCAGAATTATTAACCAAATAAATAAGAGTTTAGAGTAAGAAAGTGATACCGGTTTGGTAACGCGGTTCGGTCAACCTTGCCTACGTCCGTGCTTCAAGGTACCTCCTTGAAGATCTTTCAAGCTCAAACCTTGAGCTTCACTCAGATTGACTTACGGGTGTCAACCAAACCTTTGACTCTTTTCTTGAAGTAGCGTCACCCCTTTTACAATGATCGTTCAATGAAAAGCAACTTACAATTTGTGCAGTTATAAAACTGACTCACTCAATCTCAAGAAAGATATACAACTTTAGTACTAAGATTTGAGAGAGTAAAAAGTTCGAGAATAAAATTTGGCATCAATTTGGCGTAGTTTTCTCTCGTTAAAATCGTCTCGTCAAAATTAGATCGCTTCAACTATTTATAGATTGTTGCTTATCTGTCCAGTTAGGTCGACACAAATCCTGTTGGGGTCGAGACAAACACTAGCCGGTATACACATAAGAAAATATTGAGTGTTTTATGACCGTTGGTGTTGTTCTGCTAAATTTGGTCGACACATTCGCTGTTGGGGTCGACACAAATTCTTATCTAGAATCTTTAGGGTCGATACAATCTTTTGTGCGGTCGACATAAACTTGAAGAATCCTTCTCTTAGTAAATCTGGGGTCGACACAGATGTTGGTTGGGGTCGACACAAATCTAAAAGATTCGTCTTTGAAAAAAGCTAGGGTCGACACAATTAGAATGGATTCGACACAAATCTAAAGGATTCGTCTCTGGAAAAAGCTAGGGTCGACACAATTAGAATTGGGTTGACACAAATGGGTTGGGCAGAGACATATTTTGAACGTTAGAGTCGACATGTAAAATGCAGGTAGGGTCGACACACAGATTTTGGTAAGGTCGACACAATGTCTTCTCTGGGGTCGACACCTACAGTTTGGATGGGTCGACACATATGCACGTTGTACTGCCTTTTTGGGTCGACACAAGATTTATAGGTGGGTCGACAATATTGGAAAGACCCAGCCTCTGTTTTGCTAAGGGTTGACATAAAACACTAAGGGTCGACACAAGTTATAAATGACTCAGCTTCTGTTTTGAACAGGGGTCGACACCTACATTTGGGGTCGACACAAATGGTGAAAGGGTAAGCTTCTGGATTTTCTAAGGGTCGACACAAGGACACTATGGGTTGACACAAACTGCATATATATTTGAAATTTCTGCAGCACTTAAACAAATTGTACCCTTCAAAGAGGGTATATCTCATGAATGATTATGTCTAATTTAAGCATTGTAAAGTAGTTTATTTTATCTTTCATGTTCATCTTACATAGTTATCATAAAAAACAATTGATTGATTTAAAAACACTTTTAAAGCCAACAATCTCCCCCTTTTTGACATAGCATGTATAAAAGATATTCAATGCTCCCCCATACAAAGACACTCATGCATGACATAATAAAATTACTTATCCAAGACAAATTATCACAAATTATCATAACTTATGTATTGTGATATAACTTATGCATTTTCTCCCCCATTGACATTATCAAAAAGAGTAAACATCAACATTAATATATAAAATATTCAAAAACGAGAAAAAAATAGCATAGTTGATACAAAGAAGAAGATATGCAAGACGTTAAGAGTTCTCCTAAGACAAAACAAATTTTTCTATACTACTCTATAGCTGGAGAGGAGATAGGAGAATCAAGAACAATGGTGCCTGCAGCAGATGGAGGTCCATTTATCGATGGAGTAGGTAGCACAACTGTGCCATGAGAGGAGGATTGTATTGTAACAATGGCAGGAGTAGTAACTTCCACCTCCATTTGATCAACTGCCCATGCAGTCGCAGAGGAGAGAGCTAGAGATATAACAGGAGAGGGAAATGGCGAAGGAATTGTCGAGGGATCTTGAGCAGGATTAGGAGGTCCAGACATACTAGGCCTCAATGAAGATTCACACCATTGATAGTACCACCTCTCAAGGTTGTCATGAAGAAAATCATCCTTATGATGAAGTGCAGAATTGGATGCGGCAAGTGAATCTACTGTCCTTTGAAGAGAATCATTATGGTGGACAAGAGAATCTACTGTGGATGCTAGGCTTAAAATCTATCTCGTGATCAAATCAAATTGTTCTTCCATCAAAGTGATAATGCGTTGTGAGCGGGAAGAAGATCTATGCTCGAGATGAATAGCAGCATCAGCAAGGGTCTGTCGAGCAGGAGGATCAGCAATGGCCACTTTGTATTGCCGGATCTCATCCTCGTCTTGAGCTAAGCTGACACGCTCGGGGATAGGAGAGGTGTCGGGAGAATAGAGGACAAAGGAAAATTAGCAATCTGCCGAGAACAAAGAAGGTTGGTAGAAACAGGGGAGGAAACTGGTTAAGGCCACCAATATACACTTATGTTTGCGCTAATATTTTGTGGACTTAAACTTTATGGGACGGTCTGGTCTTGGTCCAAAATTCAGAGTGATAGCACGTGTAGAACTTAAAATGGCATGGGGATACTTTTGGGTGTACAAAACAGACACAAACAGGAAGACAGTGCTGTGGATATGGAAAGACTTCTGCACAACTTCCAATGCAGGCAATCTGGGAAGGTGGAAATTGGCAGAAACTAACTCCAATGAAAGGGTAAGAAATTGCAAGTTGTTTGAGGGAAAAGGCACGGGTAGATTAAAAGATATGAGGGATTGAAAATTGATGGACATAATTACCCGATTTCAGGAATTCGGGTAGGAGGCATTGGAAAAACACATTCACAACTTTGATGGGGAGGACCTGTGGATAAAATAGAAGAACAGAAGTTTTAGGACAGGAAAGTGAACTCACAGCCAAAAATGTAGGGCTTTTGTTCACGGGAAACAGAAAATGACACGGAGTGGACTTTTGTTGCACTAAAACCACTCGGGTAGATGACAAGGGCAGCAAACAACACTCAAATAATCACAATTGCAAACACCAACGGGATGAGAGCTATGGGGTTTCCAAACTCACCTTTGATCCTAAACAAGTGATGAAGGGAGGTTGGAATAAGGCTTAGTGACTCTAGCTAAGACACCAACACCGTTACAAACCAAAAATCAAAGGATGTTACTCACCTTTAAATTGCTTTGCCGTGAGAGAAAATGGGAGAGCTTCAAGCTTCAACATTCAACATTTTCTAATCTGTAAATGCTGAGAAAGGAAGGGTAAAAACCCTCCTTCCCACGAGCTACAAAAGGCATATGATTATCACCTATAATCCTAAGTGCTAAACCAACAACAAGGTAAGGTATATGGGGCCCACCCTTGACTTTCACGACCAACAAGAGTGATGGTCACTAAGGGAAGGTAAAACACATCCCCTAAGGCTTCCTAAGGATCTCCCACTCGCAGCCACATAATTAACTTACAACAAAAAAAAGAGTAAGGAGCTTGCATGGTTTTCTACGAAAAACCAAAAACCTGATAGATGGGCCAAACCAATGATGGAATGTCCATAATCAAATGGACTTGAACACTTGTATCTTTTGGGCTATTGGTTGGGCACTTCCATGGGCTGCTAGCTGCTTCTCCCATGAAGGACAAAGATGAAATTCAGCCTTCCTTTCCGTTGGGGCCAAACATGGCCATGGATCAGCCACCATGGGTTGGATGCTCTTGGGCCGCTCCATCTTCTGGAGGCCTCTGTAATGGCAATCGTTGGCTGGGCAGTTGTTGTCCAAAGTTTATGATCTGCCCCATGCTGGAAACCGTAAGATGTGGGTCACATTTTTGTAGAAGCACGTTTGTCCAAAACAGGTCCGGAAGGTTGTCGAAACGGCTGCACAAGCCTCGAAGGTCAGCTTGGGCCGAAACAAGAAATGTTGTTTTCATCACCATGGATGTTTTGATCACCCTTGCATGTCACGGGTACACTAAGTACCCTTACATGTGCACAAATTTAAGCTACTAATTATCATCCTAATTATTACATAAAACTAACTAAATTATTACACAAAGTTGTCAAAAGGAAAACATGATTTCCCCTTCATGTTTTAGTGATTTGGGGCCACCTTAATGTGCCACCCTTGAACTCCTCTTCCTTCATCAAGTGTGGTTGGCCCATGAAATGCATCAACCCCACTTGACAACTAGGGCTCACCATGCCCTTCATCTTTGGCTTCTTGATTAAACCTTTATAAAACAAGCTTCCTACAAAATCAACAAACTCATTAGAAAATAGTTTGCTTCCGCTTCTAGATGTGCTAATCCGTGGCACATCATTAGCCCATTCGAGCAAGAGTCGAAGGACTATAATTTTCAAATTTTCTGACGCGAGTGATTGGCTCAGTAGAAGGAATCTCAACTCCATTTTTTTGAAGAATTTCCATTATTAGGAGATTGAAAGGCAAGGACTTGGATTCCTTATCCAAGACATCCATCATCCGTCGCATGATGATGTATCCTATGTCTATGCGACATCTTCTAAAGAACATGAAAAGTACATATAGCTCTATGTTGCTGATGTAGTCTTTGTGGCCATCCTTAGGTAATAGATTATATGTGAGAAAATGATGGACTAACCGAGCCACAATATTGAGATCACTGGCCTTAGGTCAATAAGGCACTGAATCGGGATCCTTCCTGATTTGTCTAAGAAAAGGCCAGTACTCTTCATCCATCATTATTGTAGGCTCGGAGTGCTGCTCATAATATGAAACAGTTTTTCCATCGGATGTACAATTCAGTATTATATTAAGTTGATAACTCGTGAATTGTATTTTCTTTCCAAATACGTAGCTCTTAAGGATAAATGGTTTTTGAGTGAAATCTAGATTTGCATAGAATAGTCTTAACACCTTCTCTGAATAGGGACCATATAAGGATAAAAGATCAGAAATTCCTAGAAACTCACAGCCTTCTTGGATATCTATTCCAGGAATAGAGTTATGCTCATATATCCTACTTAAAATGAGAGGTTTGTTCTGAAAGATTGAATAAAACTTATGTTGGCTGCTTTGCTTTCGAAATAAGAATTTATCTAGCTAGGAGGGTTGAATTTCCGTGGGTGGAGCAGAGGAGGAGGCTGCAATATCCTTTGATTTAATGGTTGTCTTCTTTCTTCTTACTGGAATTTTTGAGGTGGAAGCCATTTGAGGAGAGGGAATCGGAGGCTGGAGGATTGGGAAACAGAGAGAGCGTAAGAAAGACAATAACGCGATAGGGTTTTAAAAGCAACTACGACAGATTGATGGTTGAAAGGAAGAACTGGTCGACATATCCAATTTTTTATTTCGACCCTTTCTGCGACAGATCAAAAGTCCGGTCGCCACACTCTTCTTTATGTCGACCCTTTTTATGACAGAATCAAAGTTCGGTCGACACACTCTTCTTTTGTGTCCACCGCTATCACAAGAAACAACAGGTATAGAATGATGGTTCTAAACACCATCAAGCCGAATTACTCCCAATCGAATTCTAATTCCATTGAAGGTCTTGTCATCCAAGGGTTTAGTAAATATATCAGCTAATTGATCACTTGACTTGACAAATTCCAAGATAATATCTCCTTTTTGGACGTGATCTTTGATAAAATGATATCTTATTTCTATATGCTTAGCTCTAGAATGGAGTATAGGATTTTTACTAATGTTTATAGCACTAGTATTGTCACACATGATAGGAATCTTAGAGAATGACAGATTGTAGTCTTCTAACGTATGCTTCATCCAAAGTATTTGTGCACAACAACTTCCGGCTGGGATATACTCGCTTTCGGCGGTTGAAAGTGCTATTGAGTTTTGTTTCTTAGAAAACCATGAAGCTAAAGATTCTCCTAGAAATTGACAAGAGCCACTAGTGCTCTTTCTATCCACAAGGCTCCCGGCATAATCTGAGTCTGTATATCCAATTAAGTTAAGCGAGGTTCCCTTGGGATACCATAATCCTAAATTAGTTGTTCCATTCAAGTATTTAAAAATTCTTTTGACAGCTTTTAAATGGGATTCTTTAGGTGCCGCTTGAAATCTAGCACAAAGACATACACTAAAAAGAATATCGGGTCTACTAGCGGTTAGATATAAAAGAGATCCAATCATACCATGATATTTCTTAATGTCCACAACTTGACCATTTTCATCTTTGTCCAATTTAGTTGTGGTACTCATGGGAGTCCTAGAGGATTTGCAAGAGTCCAATCTGAATCTCTTAAGCAATTCTTTAACATATTTTTCTTGACAACTGAATGTTCTCTCTAAGGATTGTCTAATTTGGAGTCCTAGAAAGAGTTTAAGCTCTCCCATCATGCTCATTTCAAATTCATGAGAGAAGCAAAGCTATCGCAAAGCTTTTTGTTCGAGGCTCCAAAAATGATATCGTCCACATAAATCTGGACAAGGAGCAAATCATTACCATCGAGTTTAGTAAAGAGGGTTGAATCAATTTTTCCCATTTTGAACTCTCTCTCTAAAAGAAAGTTCTTCAACTTATCATACCAAGAACGAGGAGCTTGTTTGAGACCATAAAGAGCTTTATGAAGCTTATAAACGTGGTCTACATTGTCAAAGGCTTCAAAGCCAATAGGTTGCTCCACATATACTTCTTCCATTATATAACCATTTAGGAAAACACTCTTAACGTCCATTTGAAATAGAGTGAAATTTTTCTGGCATGCATAGGCAAGTAGCATGCGAATTGACTCCATTCGTGCTACTGGTACAAAGGTTTCTTCAAAATCTATCCCCTCTTCTTGATTGTATCCTTTTGCAACCAATTTTTCCTTGTTTCTAATGACAACACCATGTTCATCTAGTTTATTCTTGAATACCCATTTAGTTCCAATGATGGTGCAACTAACTCCCATACTTGGTTTCTCTCAAATTTATTTAGTTCCTCTTGCATGGCCATTATCTAATTCTCATCAAATATGGCCTCATCGAATTTCTTAGGCTCCACTTGAGAAATAAAAGCTACGTTAGCACACAAGTTCCTAAGGGAGGCTCTAGTTTTGACGCCCAAACTAGGATTACTTACAATGTCCTCTAAGGGATGGTTTTTAGAATATCTCCATTCTTTAGGTAAGCCATCATTGACAATGTTACTCGGCTCTAATCCTAGAGAGCTTGGAGGACTTTCCGAAGGGATGACATCTAAGGAACTTTTCTCATTGTCATCTAAACTCAAAGAATCCATCTCTCTTTCCAAATCATCACTAGATTCTAAGTGCTCTAAAGGTGGAGAGGACTCATCAAAGGTAACCTGCATAGATTCCTCAACAATTAAGGTCCTCTTATTGAATACTCTATAAGCCTTGCTAGACAAAGAGTATCCAAGGAAGATTCTAAAATCCGTCTTTGAATCAAATTTTCCTAGGTTGTTCGTGGTGTTTAAAATATAACATTTGCATCCAAAGGGTCTAAAAAACTTAACACTTGGAGTTTTACCCGACCATAGTTCATAGGGGGTCTTTTCTAATATTGGACGGATTGATACTCGATTTATTGTATAGCATGCCGTAGCTACGGCATCCGCCCAAAAATACTTTGGAAGAGAGTTTTCACTGAGCATTGTCCTAGCAAGCTCTTGAAGAGATCTATTCTTTATCTCAACAACCCCATTTTGTCGAGGAGTCCTAGGAGAAGAGAAATTATGATTAATCCCATTCTTAAGACATAGGAGCTCAAATTTCTCATTTTCAAATTCTCCTCCATGATCACTACAGATAGCTACTATGGAGAGACCTTTTTCATTTTGAACTTTCTTCCTAAAGGAAGAGAAAGTCTCAAAAGACTCATCCTTAGATCTAAGAAAGTATACCCAAGAGAATCTAGAGAAATCATCAACAATTACAAGGGCATAATGCTTGCCACCTAGGCTAGCTACTTTAGAAGGGCTGAAAAGATCTAGGTGCAGAAGCTGGAGAGGCTTGGAGGTTGAAATAACGATTTAGAAGAAAATGAGGATTTTTTTCCCCATTTGACATGCATCACAAATCCTATCCTTCTCAAAGGAAATCTTTGGAAGGCCTCTAACTAAATTCTTCTTAGCAATCTTAGCTAAGGTATGCATGCTAACATGGCCTAATCTCCTATGCCATGCCCAACTATCTAGAGAGGATGTTGCACTAAAACATTTTTCATCAAAGCATGCAACATTATCCAAATCAATTGTATAAACATTATCAGTTCGATAGCCAATGAATAAGATTTTACCACTTGAGCTATCTTCTAATAAATAGGATTTGGATTAAAAAACTACCCTATAACCCTTATCACAAAGTTGACTAATGCTCAATAAATTATGCTTTAAACCATCAACTAAAAGGGCATTTTCAATAATAGGGGAAGAGGGATTACCGATATTGCCAATACCTATAATCTTCCCTTTTTGATTTCCTCCAAAAGAGACATTCCCCTTCTTTTTCTTGATGGAAGTAAATCTTGAAGGGTCTCCCGTCATATGCCTCGAACAACCACTATCGAGGTACCAAAGATTTTTTGCAAGGGAGACTTCCACCTACACAACAAATCAAACAAGTTTCTTAGGTACCCAAACCATTTTGGGTCCTAGAGAGTTAGCATTAGTTCCTTTGGGAACCCATTTCCCAAAACTCTTTGATTTTCTAACTTTCAAGTTCACAGGACAAGTAAAAGTTTGGTGTCCTATTCTATTGCATTTGTTGCAGGCACTAGGTTTCACAATGAAGTTCTTATAGTTCTTTTTCTTAGTATGTGATTCATAACCTATGCCGGCCTTTTAAAAGTCACCCTTTGACTTCCTAAGAGCATGTTCAAGTTCTTACTACCGTTAGTGAACTTGAGAACTATATCATTCAAGTCAAGGTTCTTTTTCTTTAAAGTTTCCAACTCGTCATGCACAACGGTTCTACAACTATCATGCGTCTTAACTAGTGCAACATGCTCCTTCTTTAATTCCTTATACTTAGATTTCAAGATATTGAAATCATTAAATAAGTCATTGAAAGCATCAAAAAATTCATTATCCTCATCAGAATTTTCTAAATCACTAAAGGAGTCAAGTACCTCGTCCTCCTTGGCCATGAAGCACATGTTAGTGTTGGGTGCGAATGTGTCGTTAAAAACCGCAAGTGCAAATTCAAGTAATATAAAAGATTATCGATCCCACAAGGATAATGAAATCTAATATTTTCCGAATATGCAATGTAAAATAGTTATATAAATTGATAAAATGGTTTGATGATTTATAAAAAGAAAATATAAATAATTTAAAAGGAACAAGCGGATCTGAAAAATGAGTTAACTTCAGCAATAAGGAAGGTTAGATTTTGGTTTCTCCTGTTTATTCACTCTCGGCTGTATGTCTGTGCTACAGCACAGACTACAGCACGTTTGACGGGACAGATATCTATGAAATCGGTGGCTGGCATCGCCTACCGATTGACTCATTTTCTCAACTCCTTCCAATCTTATGGCAAAGACATTGAGATTTGAAGACCTTCAGAATAAATCTTATTAGTTTCCCCTTGAGCTAACATTTTAATCAATTAAAAATGTTTAGTTAAATTACAAATAAATTAATTTAACAACTCAANTAGTTAAATTACAAATCAACTAATTTAACAACTCAAGCAATTCAACTACTTTCTAGATGATTTTCTAATTGCGTGTTAGAAATCATTAAGTACGTTATAACTGTGGCGTCCAGCTTATACACGATAGGAGTGAAAACCTAGTTGAACTATTCAAATAACGAAATAAATACAAACCGAGAGTTCATAAAACAAGATACTTCCGAAATCTAACCACGATAAATTTAGTTCATGCTAAAAATATAAAGAACAAAAGATAATTATTCACAAATCATAATGACAGCGCTTAATAAAAGATAAACGGATTCACCGTTGCTTTCTTCAAAACCCCGGTGGCGTCCCGCGAGTTCTTGAATTGGCTCCGGTCTCCGTTTCGTTGTATAGCGTGGCTGCATTTTTTCCTCTGCGTTTTTCGTCCTCTCCCTCGTCTCCTTTAGCTGAATTGATCTTTTCCCTTTTTAAAAACGTGGCAGCTCGCTTCTCTTTCCAAAACAGCAATTAGAATCCCTAGATTTGTGGGGATATTCTTCTCTTTCCAAAACCAACTTCGGGATCCCTTGATTTTTGGGATTTTCTTCTCCAAATCATATCTCTTTTTAGCTCCCACTTTCCATTGTTATCCAGCATAATCCCTGCATAAAAGGAAACCAATAGGGTAGATAAAAATAATCTCAGAATAACCGAGATTCATGTGATTTCATTAGCTACCCGTAGAGTTTGTGCTGCAGCGCCAGATACAGCACCAATTACAGCTTCCAGCATAAAATCCCACAATTATTTATTTAAAGCTTAACAATTTTCATAAGTTTGATGGACATAATTAAGTCTTTTTCAAGACTTAACAGTTAGCTATCTCCTCGTCTTCGGATGAGGAGCTTGATGAATCACTGTCATCCCAAGTTGCTTTCATGGCTTTCTCCTTGTAAGCCTTGGGATGCTTCTTGATTCTTGGACAATCCGACTTGTAGTGTGCCAATTTCTCACACTCATAGCATTTGACTTCTTTTTCATCTTCCTTAGGGTGCTTTTCTTTTCTTGGGAACTCCTTTCCTTTCATCTTTTTTCTTTGAAGGAACCTCTTGATTTTTCTTGTAATGAGGGCGACATCTTCATCATCCTCTTCACTTTCGTTTTCGGTTTTCTCTTGTTTGGTGGAGGATGCCTTGAGTGCAATGTCCCTTTTCTTAGTTGGTTCCTTCTCCTTAATTGCTTCCTTCTCATTGGCTTTCATCGTGATCTCATGAGTCACTAGAGATCCGATGAGTTCCTCAACTTTCAGAGTCTTGAGGTCTTTAGCCTCTTGGATGGCGGTTACTTTTGGTTGCCATGCTCTCGGAAGGACTCGAAGAATTTTCCTAAGACATTCTTCGTCTCTATAAACTTTGCCAAGCACTTTTAACCCATTAGTAATGTTAGTAAACCTTGTAAATATGGAACTAATCAATTCATCACTTTGCATAGAAAACAATTCATATTCATGCACAAGCATACTTAATTTTTTTTTGTTTACTTGGTTAGTCCCTTCATGGGTTACCTCGAGTAATTGCCAAATTTCTCGAGCATTATCACAACCTTGTACTCTATTGAATTCATCACCATTTAAGGCACAGTACAAGATGTTCATTGCTTTGGCATTTAGACTTAATTTCCTTAAGTCATTCTCATCATATTCATTACTTGGTTTAGGTATATTAATGTCATTCTCAGTTTTGATTGGCATGTATGGACCATTTTCAATTATATTCCATACGCTATAGACCATAGCTTGGACAAAAATTCTCATCCTAGTTTTCCAATATACATAGTTATTTCCATCAAAAAGTGGAGGTCTAGTAATAGATTGACCCTCTGTGTGTGAGTTGTTCATATTGAAAGTCATAATTCAATTTACTAAAAAACAATCAATTTAAATACCTGCTCTGATACCAATTCTAGGATCGAGATTAATCTAAGGGGAGGGGGGTGAATTAGGTTAACTAAACTTTTTTTCGTTTACTAAGTCAAATTCGTGCGAATTGTTTAGTTATTTTCAAATTCTCTAGTGCGGAATTCTTAACCAAATAAATAAGAGTTTAGAGTAAGAAAGTGACACCGGTTTGGTAATGAGGTTTGGCCAACCTTGCCTACGTCCGCGCTTCAAGGTACCTCCTTCAAGATCTTTCCAGCTCAAACCTTGAGCTTCACTCCGATTGACTTACGGGTGTTAACCAAACCTTTGACTCTTTTCTTGAAGGAGCGTCACCCCTTTTACAATGATCGTTCAATGAAAAAGGGGGGTGAATTAGGTTAACTAAACTTTTTTTCATTTACTAAGTCAAATTCGTGCGAATTGTTTAGTTATTTTCAAACTCTAGTGCGGAATTCTTAACCAAATAAATAAGAGTTTAGAGTAAGAAAGTGACACCGATTTGGTAACGCGGTTTGGCCAACCTTGCCTATGTCCGCGCTTCAAGGTACCTCCTTCAAGATCTTTCCAGCTCAAACCTTGAGCTTCACTCCGATTGACTTACGGGTGTTAACCAAACCTTCGACTCTTTTCTTGAAGGAGCGTCACCCCTTTTAAAATGATCGTTCAATGAAAAGGGGGGGTGAATTAGGTTAACTAAACTTTTTTTTGTTTACTAAGTCAAATTCGTGCGAATTGTTTAGTTATTTTCAAACTCTAGTGTGGAATTCTTAACCAAATAAATAAGAGTTTAGAGTAAGAAAGTGACACCGGTTTGGTAACGCGGTTTGGGCAACCTTGCCTACATCCGCGCTTCAAGGTACCTCCTTCAAGATCTTTCCAGCTCAAACCTTGAGCTTCACTCCGATTGACTTACGGGTGTTAACCAAACCTTTGACTCTTTTCTTGAAGGAGCGTCACCCCTTTTACAGTGATCGTTCAATGAAAAGCAACTTACAATTTGTACAGTTATAAAACCGACTCACTCAATCTCAAGAAAGATATACAACTTTAGTACTAAGATTTGAGAGAGTAAAAAGTTCGAGAATAAAATTTGGCAGCAATTCGGCGTAGTTTTTGTTAGCTTTAGAAGTATATTTAAAGTAATCAATTATTTTTTATGATAACTATGTAAGATGAGCATGAAAGATAAAATAGATAAAGTAAACTCTTTACTATGCTTATATTAGACTTATCTATTCATGAGAAATACCCTCTCTGAAGGGTACAATTAAAGTCTAACAATTTGTTTAAGTGCTGCAGAATTTTCATAGATATATGCAGTTTGTGTCGACCCATAGATAGTTATGTCGACCATTTGTCTAAACAGAAGCTGAGTCTATCATAGTTTGTGTCAACCCATAGACTTTGTGTCGACCCATAAGAAAATCCAGAAACTTGGCTTTACATAGTTTGTGTCGACCGAGAAGCATTTGTGTCGACCCTTAGGAAAATCCAGAAGCTCAGCCTTCACTGATTGTGTCGACCCCTATTCAAAACAAAGGCGAGTCATTGCAAATGTGTCGACCCTCCTATAAACCTTGTGTCGACCCAAAAATGCAGTAAAGCGTGCTAATGTGTCGACCTATCCAAACTGTCTATGTCGACCCCAGATAGAACAGTATGTCGACCCTACCCAAATTTGTGTGTCGACCCATCCTGCATTTTACGTGTGGACTCTAAAGCTAGAGCCAACTCATTTTTGTGTCGACCCCATATTACTTGTGTCGACCCTAGCGTTTTCCAGAGACGAATCCTTTAAGACTTTGTGTCGACAGCACAAACATTGTGTCGACCCCAACATTTTCCAGAGAAGATTTGGTGTCGACCCAATTTGGCAGATCATCACCGACAGACAGAAAACTCACAATGGCTATATTTTGATGTGTCTACCGGCTAGTGCTTTGTGTCGACCCCAGAAGGACTTGTGTCGACCCAACTAAACAATTTTGCAGCAATATATAAATAGATGAAGCAACCTCATTTATGACTAACGATTTTACCAAGAGAAAACTACGCCGAATTGCTGCCAAATTTATTTCTAAAACTTTTACTCTCTCAAATCCTTGTACTTAAACTTGTATATCATTCTTGAGCTTGAGTGAGTCGATTTAATAAAAAACCGTACAAATTGTAACTCGTTCTTTGAACGCTTATTGTAAAAGGGGTGACGCTCCTTCAAGAAAAGAGTCAAAAGGTTTGGTTGACACCTGTAAGTCAATCGAAGTGAAGCTCAAGGTTTGAGCGGGAAAAATCTTCAAGGAGGTACGTTGAAGAGCAGACGTAGGCAAGGTTGGCCAAACCACGTTAACAATCCGGTGTCAATCTCTTACCCTAAACTCTCTTTTTTTGTTTAAGTATTCCGCACTAGAGTTTAGAAATAACTAAACAATTCGCACGAACTTGACTTAGTAATAAAAAAAAGTTTAGTTAACCTAATTCACCCCCCACTTAGGTTAATCTCGATTCTTCAGTTTTCTCTAGTTAAAATCGTCTCATCAAAATGAAATTGCTTCAACTATTTATAGATTGCTGTTGATCTGTCCAGTTGGGTCGACACTAATCCTGTTGGGGTCGACACAAACACTAGCCGGTAGACACATAAGAAAATATAGCCGTTGATAGTTTTTTGACCATTGGTGCTGTTCTTCTGAATTGGGTCGAAACATTCGCTGTTGGGGTCGACACAAATTCTTCTCTGGAATCTTTAGGGTCGACACAATCTTTTGTGCGGTCGACATAAACTTGAAGAATCCTTCTCTTAGTAAATCTGGGGTCGACACAGATGTTTGTTGGGGTCGACACAAATCTAAAGGATTCGTCTCTGGAAAAAGATAGGTTCGACACAATTAGAATGGGGTCGATACAAATCTAAAGGATTCGTCTCTAGAAAAAGCTAGGGTCGACACAATTAGAATGGGGTCGACACAAATGGGTTGGGTATAGACATATTTTGAACGTTAGAGTCGACATGTAAAATGCAGATAGGGTCGACACACAGATTTTGGAAAGGTCAATACAATGTCTTCTCTGGGGTCGACACCTACAGTTTGGATGGGTCGACACATATGCACGATGTACTGCATTTTTGGGTCGAGACAAGATTTATAGGTGGGTCGACACAATTGGAAAGACCCAGCCTCTGTTTTGCTAAGGGTCGACATAAAACACTAAGGGTCGACACAAGTTATAAATGACTTAGCTTCTGTTTTGAACAGGGGTCGACACCTAAACTTTGGGTCGACACACATGGTGAAAGGCTAAGCTTCTAGATTTTCTAAGGGTCGACACAAGGACACTATGGGTCGACACAAACTGCATATATATTTGAAATTTCTGCGACACTTAAATAAATTGTTAGACTTTAATTGTACTCTTCAAAGAGGGTATATCTCATGAATGATTAAGTCTAATTTAAGCATTGTAAAGTAGTTTATTTTATCTTTCATGTTCATCTTACATAGTTATCATAAAAAACAATTGATTGCTTTAAAAACACTTTTAAAGCCAACACATTGTGAACACCTGCCAAGTATTCTGGTAATTGCAGCATATAGACCATGTTTCCCACTCTCTTCAAAACTTTAAATGGTCCAATGAATCTTGGTGCTAACTTTCCCTTCTGTCCAAACCTCATTATACCCTTGAATGGTGAAACTTTCAAAAACACTTCATCTCCCTCCTTAAATTCTAGTGCTCTTCGTCGCCGATCCGCATAGCTTTTCTGACGATCTTGAGCAGCTTTCATTCTTTTTCGTATGGTTTTCACATGTTCCACTGTTTGTTGTATCAATCCGACTACAAAATCCTAAGTAACCAAAATATTTCCTACATTTTTCTTCATTATTTCATTCAAAGTTACTATCCCTTCTTTTTCGTAACCTTTTAATTATCTCCTTCAATCCCAATTGCATTAAATAACTCAACCCTGTATTTCTCCTTCTTTTAAGTTAATCGCCCCATCTCTTCATATCTCATCATCAAATCTCAGTTACTCTACCTATACAAACCCTTCATCTCTTTTCAATCTAACATCAATCCTTCTTTCCATTCATTAATAAATCATCATTCAAACACAACTCTCATTCTATTATTTTTTAAGTCATTCAATTGTATTAAACTATTGATTCATTTTCATCCTTCTACATTTGTATCCAAATTTAACCTTTGTTCAGCGTCAAACATTCAACTTTTACATTCAAACCTGAACTCCCTATACCATTTTCGTTTTCTTCACTTAATTGGGATCCATATGAACTTTTTTTTTTCGACATCGATGTGAGAACTACCTTGTATAATCCTTGCATAGTTGATGGAATTCTCAATTTGTATGCTGCTTTTTAAATCTCAGTTATAATCAAGACAGGTCCAATAGCTTTTGGGATGAGTCTTCCTCCTTCGTACCAAAACACTTACTCCTTTAAATGATGAAATTTTAAAGAATACCATGTTTCCTCAACCAAACTTGAGTCTTGTCTAAGCTAGCATATCCCTCATCTTGGTCTCGTGACACTTAAATCATTTTCCTAACCATGAATATTGATCTTCGAGTTGTTGTAACATATTTGGATCATATAATTCGCTTCTCTAGTGTTATCTAATATGGGGTAATTTACACTTCTCATCATAATTCACTTTATAAAGGCTGTACTAATTGTAGCTTAGTAGTAATGAGTGTAAGTAAACTTCTCTAAGGGCAAGGAATTGCTCTATGACACTTTGAAACTTTTACACTCATGCTTTCACTGTGTCTTCTAAATTTGGGTTGCCCTTTTGATTCATCTACCGGTTCAGGGATGAACCGCCGTTCATATTTCTAAACTTTTCTCATGGTCTTTCCAAAATAATGGAGATTGAGATTCCAACTAATCTTACTATCTTTTAGATCTGCATCTCCACATACTTGTCCAAAATGTTTGAAACATTCAACTTGTTACGTCCAAAAAAACTACTAGTGCATTTGTTACTCTAATAGATATCTTCCAAAAATTCATAATGTTTATATTCTTCCTGGATATCATCTCGAAATATCGTCCATTTTGATCGAACAAGTTGTCAATCTTTGATGACATACACTTATCCATTATCGTTAGCTTACCTAATTTCCCCGTCCTTGAATTTGTTCTTGGTTGTTACTTTTCATTTAGGGATAGTTTCTAACTAGATGTCCTATTCTCTTTGCATTTAATACATCGTCATGTTCGATAGCACATTTTCCAAAATGCCTCCTTTAAGTCTATGGCATAACTTGGCTTGAGAAGAACCTTAAACTTACTTTTTGCTTTACCTCCTTTGAGCTTATTCTCACTTGATCGTTTTTGTTCTTCTTAGTGGTTGTCGTTCTTTACTTGATTGAGGTATTATTGGTTCAAAGAATTTCTCATAAAAGATTTCTTATACTTCATAAACCACATCTAAATTTCCAAGATTCTTGACCACCACATTAGCATGATTAATCATCTTGGTACCAGCTACTTTAACTCCTTTATAAGTTTCCAACTATAGACCTTGAATATACTAGTACACTTTAAGTTTTTCTTTACTCACCTAAGTGTGGGGCAAATTTTTTATAGATCTCAAAACATCTTCTAAATATATTTGTCCCTTACCTCCTTAACTAATTCTTCTCAAAACCCTTACATTCAATCTTCTGGATTTACGAGACTCTTCATACTTGATACTCTAGGCATATTTTAATTACTTTATGTCTTTTGCAAGAGATTTCTTCTCATATTTTAATTACTTTCTGTCTTTTGCAAGAGATTTCTTCTCATACCTAGAGATTGAGAATAGATTACTCATTAGTGGGTGGCACTAGAGTCAAGTAATGTATAGTATATACTTCATTATTAACTGGAAGCGTACCCGACATTACCACGTGCTGTTCCATTTGAGTTTCTTATGTCTCTATTATAATCAGATCCAGTCACCCTATGATGTAACGCTTCACTTGAATCAAACACCAAGTGCTCCTTATCTACATGAGTTTTCACAAAAGTTAGTTTTTCAGAAGCTACTTGACCCGGATACTCAATCCTTGTATACTCAGAAAGCTCCATATCCACATTTCAGTATGCAAGTGAGTCATTTCATTTAAGCTCCCTTCAGCATATTCATGAGCATGATTTTTTTTTTGTTCTACCTAGTTTAGAGTAAAGATAATGTTCATGCTCATTCCTAAGACTAAAAACACCTAGTTGATGATAATCAGCACTCTTATTTCTTTCATCAGAATCTATTGGCCTTGGTTTATATTCGTCACTTCTCCTCAAAATTCATGGCAAGATTCAATCCTTTCTTTATGGACTTAAACTCCCCTCTTGGATGTGAAAAGTATGAGAGCATCTGTTGGGAGCGTAATCCACTCTTCAGCTAACACAGGATGTGTGGACTGTCCATCAAATGGTGGAGGATTCATTTTCCTAAATCTCTCACAGCTCAGCCCTACGTCCATTTCTTTGCTCTTCTCCATTCATCATTCGCTCCAATTGTTGAGGCTGGCGGTTAACCAACTCTAATAGTTGGTTAATAGCAGTCTCATTAGTTCCCTCTGGAATATTTCTTCTTCCTGTCCTCATAGTCATTCAATCACCAATCAGATCGTTAGTACTCCAAAATAAGTATCTCTCAACTTTAGTCCTTCGATAACATGGAAGCATGCAAATGATACAGTTCTTGAGCTGTCTAAAGAACTGACTTAAACCCAGTGCACTCACCCTTTCGTTCCCTTATTTATTTGTGTGTGTTTTGCTCTGATACCATAATTGTAATGACCCGATTCCCGAGACGCCACCTGCTGCTTTTCTTACTTAATTACTTACTTACTCACTTACTTTCTTTCTTACTTGCCGGCGACCCGAGAACCGGTCCCTTACTGGATTTCTTACTTACTTACATTACTTTCAAAAGTGGAAAACTCGGTTCTTTAATTTTCTAAAAAAAAAACTATCTTTAGTTTATAAAACAAATTACAAAGAAAACCGTCAAATAATAAAAACATACATTTGAGTTCCACCTTTAAATAAAATACATAAGCATTTAATAACTTAAAACTGCAGCGGAAGACAATTACTTCAACATAAAATTCATTCATTTTCAAAAGCGTTGGTAATCCATCACACCAAAATAAGGGTATACATTTTAATTACATCTTCAAAACATTCAAAACATTTTATAATATAACTCTGTGTGTGTGTCATGCATCACTCTCCGTCGGTCATCACTCAATAAACTATATAATTTTGACACTCTTCTGCTCTAACTCCTTTCCTCCATTACATTCCCTACATTGGAAAGCATAAACTATGAGCCTAAAGCTCAGTAAATAGCATAACTATAAAATATAATGCATGAGTATGCTATGCTGTTGATAAAACAATGCACATTTCCATTTCGTTCTTTATTGCGTTATTCTTGCTTATCAATCTAGCTCTCCACCTCGTGGTTCCACCCAGCCCTCGCGACCGAGCTCTCCACCACATGGTTCCACCGGTCATTTACATTCTTATTCTTGCGTTATTCTTGCTTATCGATCCAGCTCTCCACCTCATGGTTCCACCCAGCCCTCGCGACCGAGCTCTCCACCTTGTGGTTCCACCGGTCATTTACATTCTTACTGTTGCATTATTCTTGCTTATCGATCCAGCTCTCCATCTCGTGGTTCCACCCAGTCCTCGAGACTGAGCTCTCCACCTCGTAGTTCTATCGGTCATTTCATTTTATTCTTTTCATGTTCTTAACTCATCGGAGACGAATCATAATTGGCGTCCCATACCACCAATCATACCCTGTTTATCTCCAACTACGTTGTAAAACAATGCATGAAATCATTTCATTGACATTTCGTAAAAACTATGATGCATGACTTTGTGACTATGAAACATTACTTAAATCACATCAAACACAACATGAAAATAAGGATACATCACCAAACATGTCATGAAATCAAACATGTAACACACATCAAACATACATCCTAATCTTTGCAATGCAGTCCCACTTAAGGGCCAAACAATCTTAATACTAACTTACCTTCGTAGCTAGATTGAGTTGATCCACTTGAGTCCCCTTTTCAATCCAATCGATGACCTAAACCTACAGATCATTTAAGGATAAGAAAGTGGGTAACATGACTTGTTTTATGACATAAAGTCACAACTTACTATTCAAACTTTGAACAACTATAACTTTCTCTATATTGATCCATTCATGATGCTACGGGTATCAAATTATTCCTTAAAGGGTCTACTATAACTTCTTAGAAGACACCAAGTTCATAAAACTATCGTAGCATAAAGTGTTGATCAATGTTGACATAACAGTGAGTATGCAACACTGGAAATCAAGGACCGGTCGACCCAACCTTGGAGGGGTCGACCGATGCTAAAAAACAGAGAGCATGCGTTTCTAAAATCAGGAATCGGTCGACCCTAACCTATAAGGGGTCGACCGCAGTTCTCATAGTTTTTGTACACTGACTTGCGACATCCATAACTTTTCATACATAACTTTAATTTGAGTGATTCAAACGACTCTAGATCACTCTAAGAGTCTAAGTTAACTCTTATGAAGGACATAAACTCAAATTTGTGCTACAATTTGACGGAATCTCAAAAACCCTAACCTTGTGCATAATTAACCGATTTCACATAAATTAACATGAAATCATTCATATTTATCCACCATCCCAACCAATACATCATATTATCCTTACTGAACCTAAACAAAACTTAGAGGTTAGAATAATACCTTGAACTTCAGCTTCCACAAAAGCTTTAGAGTTTTCTACCTTACCTCTCTTGAGATAACTAACTTCCTTACTCTTTTCTCTCACAAAATCTCTTTTCTTTCTCAATCTCACTCTCCCCTTGATCAAGACGTGAGTGCTCAGAGGAAATTAGGGAGAAGAAATCGTACTAGAAGGAAAATGGGAGATCATACCTTCTTATTTCCTTAAGTAAATAAAAACCAACCTTTCCTTTAAGTCCACCAATGAAAACTCTACATGTTTTGGTTGACTTTTCAACTCAAATTGGGGAGGGAGTTGTTTGTGTCGACCCCTCGATCTTTGTGTCAACCGAAGGAAGTTCCCAAGAGTCATTTGTGTCGAACCCTCTTAAATCCTGGGGTTTACCTAAAGTATTCAATTGTGTCGACCCCTCCTAAATCCTAGGGTCGACCTAAAGTACACAATTGTGTCGACCCCTCCTCAATCCTGGGGTCGACCGAAAGTTCCAATTGTGTCGACCCCTCCTCAATCCTGTGGTCGACCGAAAGTTCCAATTGTGTCGACCCCTCCTAAATCCTGGGGTTGATCGGTAAACAAAGTGTCGACAGCTAATCCATAGCGGTCGACCGAAAATCACTTATTTCCTTCATCACCTTCGACCTGCTAATTTACTAATATCGAAAATACCTTAACACTCTAATATTCAAGCAACATTCAAAAAAATAATCTTAAACGTTTCCATCTTAAAATCACAAATTCTTAAAATAAAATGAGGGTTGTTACACTAGGGTTCAGGGTTACAGGTTCAGGGTTAAGGGTTCAAAGTTAAAAGGTTATAGGGTTTCAACATTTTAGGGTTCCAGCATTCCAGGGTTCAAGGTTTCAAAGTGTTAAAGATTCCAAGGTTTAGGGTTCCATGGTTTAGGCTTCATAGTTCTAGGATTTAGGGTTCCATGGTTTAGGGGTCTGATGTGCAATGCCGGGGTGGTTTGCACGTCGGGAACGTGACGGTGTGTGCGCGAGATAGATTGACTCGGGCGTTTGGTGAAAGGTTGATGAAATGGTCGATAATGTGGGGTTTTGTGGAAGCTAGACGGTGGAATGAGTGAGATGGCACGGGGAATATGATCGTAAGATCGGGGAGGTTGATGATAGCTCGGGAATGGTGTAGGTTATGGAGGAATTTGATGATGAAGATGATGTCAGACTATTAGGATGCTTGAGCAATCAAAGGATCCCAATCGGTAGACCTTGGAGAAGACTCGGATATGACGCACCGAGGTTTTGACAAGGGTTGACGGAAGCTTGGCCGCATGTGACTCACCGGAGAAGTAACGTCGGTTGAGGGAATTATCAAAAAGGCCCAAAGCACTTGTATTGATAAAAATTCACTAAGTAACAAGTAGGTCTAATGTTCTTTAAATAGAAAAAAACAAAAACGAAAATCTAGAGAACTAGTAATCTCAAGCCATCGGATGAATTGGACGTCTAGGATGATTTGGCACGTGGATCCTAGAGGTGAGTCGTGGGTACGCTGTCGGGCGTGCTGGCGGGTGCAGTTTGCTGCCGGGCACTGTGGTGGGCGCGCTGTCGGGTGCGCTCGGCCGTGGCAACGTATCTCCGAGAATCATGGGATTTTGTGCGTGCGAATCCCCCTAAATCCTCTTGGTTGTTATTTTCCAGCTAAGGGATCTCGTCCATGAAGATTTGACACGGACGAATTTGAAGGATGCATTGGGCTTCCTTGAGTGTTGCATGGGCCTCGGCCTCGGCTGGGTCTTGGGCTGTAAATCCGTCCACTTGATGTCTAGGCTTGATCCTATTCATTCTCTAAGTCTCTAAGTGCTGAAGGGAAATGTGGCGCTCAGCCACTTATTGAAGATGGCCGAGACCCTAATGGGTCTCGGCGTGGGCCGCGTCACGTGGCCCGGTAGATCCGATGATGGTGTGCGCCGTGGTCTTGTGTCCGGCGTCATGGGCCGCCTTGTCCGGCCCGGCATGTGCGTTCCAGGTGAACGCTGTGGTCGTCGGCCCGGTGTGTGCGGTCAAGCTCATGTGTCCGCCATGTTCGGCCCGGTGTGTGCGGTCAAGGTCACGCGCCCCGCGTCATGGGCCGCCATCTCCGGTCCGGCGTGCGTGGCCAAGGTTGCGTCCAGCCATGTGATGGACGTCTTGGGCTTTTCTTGCTCGTTCTCTGTGGGTGACTTCGAGGTTATTTTTCCTACAAAACAAACAACTAAGTTAGCATAAAACTCTCGCCCAATGGAGTGGAGCCCCATTGTACATCATATTTCCGAGGTATATGAGGATTTTCCCCCAAATCTCTATCATCGGGTTCCCCATCATGATCTTCATCGTCTAAATAAGGGGATAGATCTTGTACGTTGGCCGTGATTCGCACATCGGGTTCGCCGGGAAGAATGACTTTGTATGCGTTTGGACCAATCTTCTCGGCCACTCGGAACGGTCCCTCGGCCCTTGGAAGTAACTTGGCGTGCTTTTGCTTAAAGTGTCGTGTCTTGAGCCAAACACGATCCCCCACTTGGAAAAGTTTCTCCTTTCTTCTCTTATTGGCCGAAGCGGCATATGTCTCGTTTTTCCGCTCGATAGTTTTCTTGACCCTCTCGTGCATTCTTCGGATTACTTCGGCCTTATTAAGCCCATCGGGATTGTCGATTTCTCAAGTAGGTAATGGTAATAAATCCGATGGTGTTGAGGGGTTAAACCCGTAAGCCACTTCAAAAGGGGTCATTCCCGTAGTGTTGTGCTTGCACCGATTATAGGCAAATTCCACGAAGGGTAACTTGGATTCCCATGTGGTGGTGCCCTTCTTGATCACACTCCTCAATAGAGCCCCTAGTGATCTATTGACCACTTCCGTTTGCCCATCGGTTTGTGGGTGAAAGGCCGTGCTAAATAAAAGCTTTAGTGTAACAGATTCTTTGGTTCTTGGGTTCAGGGTTCGAGGGTTCACGAGATACATAGCATAAGGTTCAGGGTTTTGGGTTTCAAGTTTCAGGATTCAAAGTTTCAGGATTCAAGTTTCAGGTTTAAGGGTTTATGGATTAGGGTTCACTATTCTAAGTTCAAGGTTTCGAATTTCTAAGATTTTAGTATCTAGAGCATTCCAGGGTTCACGGTTAAAGGTTTTGAGGTTAAATGTTTGAAGGTTTAGGGTTAAGGGTTTTAGTCTTACAACGTTTAAAAGTTTATTATTCAGGATTCAACATTCTAGGGTTTAGAGTACAAGGGTCAAGGGTTTTGAGATTAATGTTTTAAGGTTCAAGGTTCATGTTTCAAGGGTTAAGGGTTCAAGGTTCATGGTTCCAGGTTTCCATAGTCCAAGGTTTAGTTTTAGGGTTTGAAGTTCCACGATTTAGGGTTCAAAAGTTGAGGGTCCAGCATTTCAGCGTTCAAAGTTTACGGTTAAAGGGTTCCAGTATTAAGGATTCAGGGCTCTCGATTTCAGGGTTATGGCTTTACGGTTAAAGGTTCACAGTTATAGGTTCAAGGTAAAAGGTTTTCAGGGTTCTAGGGTTCTATGTTCCATGTGTTCAAGGTTGAAGGTTCAAGTTCAAGGTTCAGGGTTCAAGTGTAATGCCCAACTTTTTATGTAAATCAGATATGTATAAATGTAGTGTGTTATAACTAGAGTATGAAATGTGCTAAGAAAAGATGAATATGGTGATTGAATTACACCTTAGAATTAGTGAATTGATGAATCAAAAAAAATATTAGTAATTACCTAATTCCAAGGTTTTAGGGTCTTCACATGGAATCGGTTTCTTTTAAAGACATTTAATAAACTAGTAGATGAAACTACAACAACAAGAATTTCTTGAATTGGAAAGGTATAGAGAAAGTTATGGATCTTAGAACCCAACGGTTGGTAACAAATATCGGGTTGGAATTTGGTAACAGAGTAGTTTCTATGTTTCAATCATGTCATGCCTTAGAAGAGCATACTTGACAAAGTATTCTAGGAAAATTTATAGTCGACATCTAGATAAGAAGATTAATAGGTACATCAACTATATTAGAGTTTTGGAGAGAAAGTTATGCTCGTTTGAAGTTGGATAAGGAAAATCAGACTATAGAATTATGGACTTTTGAGCGATGTTCGGTATTTCGTATAATTGAACATAATAGGCTCTGAATTGAAGTTTAAGTCTTCTACAAAGTTAAACTATATTCAATGAGAAAATGATGGGTTTTCGAATTAGGAAAATTCGAGTTGTTGAGCAAAAGTTATGAAAGGTTTAAATGGCGGTTAATAACCTGAAAAAAGGGGAGACACCTTGAACTCTTGGGTTTGATTAAGGGTTGATAACTTATTGCTTAAATATTGACTTTTAATGAAATTTTAAGGAATTTAATCCATGTTTAATTAAGGATGGGCCAATAGGAAAGTGCCACGTGGAAAGAATGGTGACACCTCATGCTTGAAGAGGTAGCTTGGATGGTGACACCTCATGCTTGAACCATATGATTCACCTTCCAAAAGGGATCTTCGGTTATTAGCCATCCCGACCATTAGCTCTCTCTCTCTCAGCTCTCTCTCGCAGATCTCTCTCCTCTCAAAATTTGTGTGAGAAATATTATGGTTTGTAATAAAAGTGTGAGGTTTTAGTGTTTTGTGCAAGAAAATTTGGTATTTAAGAGCTAGAAGTGCAAGAGAAGCAATAGCCTACGACTCCAGCCCTAAGGTACCAAGAAATACCTTTAAGATGTTTATTTTTGTGTTGTAATGACTTATAAGGGAGGGAATTTACGTTACATGGTTAAAAATACATGAAATTGTAAAGGTAGTTTATGGGTATACAGTTTATAAGTCATGTTACCTAGTTTCAGAAATGTAACTTTTACGAAGTCTTTGATTTACCATTTGGTCACAATCTGTTCTAATGAAGTGTAACCAACATTTTAAGGTTTACATTGGTTCCTTATGCATTCTGATTTGATTAGTGTATATCCGAAGTTGAAGTAAAAATAGGATATGAACTAATAGGGTCATGTTATACCCGATTTTAAAGATGTAAAATTTATAAGGCTTTTAAGTGAGAATCTGATCACAACGTCTTCTGAAGAAATGTATGAGACATCGTAAGTATGAAATCGGTAACTCAAGTGTCTTGATCAAAGTTTTTTTAGCAAAAGTTATGAATGCCAAAAGTTTCTGGTAAAATAGGATATTACGATTTTACTTATATAATTTTATTTTATGATGTTAAGGTATATAAGCAAGCTCATTAGATCCTTAAGGATTCAGGATACCAATCTAAAGCTAAGGAATCCAAGTAAGTAATCCATGCATGTGTTTGGCCCTTGTGGGACTACATCACAATGGATAGGACATAAGGGTGATGTGTATGATTACTTAGATATCCATTAAGTTAGAACATCTTAAGAGTTGTTTTTTTATGATATTGTTATTAATGATATTTTTTTGGGGTGTATCGCACCGTACACCGATCCAAATGCTTTGGGTATGATTGGTGCTTGATTGAAGTTGTTTGGTGTTTATGTATTATCATAAGTTAAAAGTTAAGTTAAGTGAAGTTTACTAGGAATGTCTATTACGGTTAACTTGGGAGATGTTTGATGCATTATGTTACTTGTACTTAAATTATGTTATCATGTCATGTATATGAATGAATCATGTCCATGCATCATTTTTTATGAAAGATACAAAAAATGTATTCCCATGCATGTTTTTAAAATGTCACCCAACGGATGATGAAGGTTGTATAGGACACATTCATCATCCAATGCATAAATGTATCTAAAGTCAACATCAAGTTATGGGAGAAGGTGGAATTGGCTACCTCATGGAGGCCATATGGTGCCTATTCACCTTCATACGATGTGACACCCACACATGTCAAGTTAAGTCAAGACAACAATAAAGAACGAAATGAATGTGCATATTTTTCAAGAAACGACATTGTCATGTTAGGCATATAAGCTCATTTGATTACTTACTGAGCTTTAGGCTCATGGGTTATGCTTTGTGATGTAGGTGATGAAGATGAAGGTGAGGGACTTAGCCCTCCCTGTTTGATGTAACAATCATGCTGTGGAGGAGGAAAATCTGGTGCGGGAAGCTTGAATCGTTAAGTGCCATTCATTGGGGATGTGAAGATGTACATTTAAAGTATTTTGGAGTGTTAATCTTTTAACAATAATGTGTTTTAAAAGTTTAGTTTTGATAAATGATGCTGTGTAGATCCAAGAGAGAAGGACGTCTCTATCTTGTTTTTGAATGTTTCCAACTTTTGTTTTAGCTTTTACAAACTCTCTTTTAAGATTACGGTTTTGAAGATGGGTTTCCCATGGGTTTTCATGGGTTTTGTGGGTTTTCATGGGTTTTGTGGGTTTTTTTCTTGGCAGCTTGCTTCTCTCTCTTCTTTTGGATAGCTGATGAAATCCAAGTTGAAAGTTGGGGGACAAGCTTTGGGGACCATTGTCCTTTGTCCTTCCAAATCCGGTAGGTTTTAGGTGGTGGTCCTCCTCCTTGCTTTTGTGTTTTGTGCCGGATCGGGTAGGTGATATTTTGACCATCCAATTGGCCCATGTCTCTCTCTGATTAAGGGAGTTTTAAGTCCTCTTTGGAAGCATTTTTGGAGCATTTTTTGGTGAATGAAAATTGTTCTTCTTACATAATTCCTTGGTTGTGTTTCTGGCACCCAAGACTCAGCCCTCTGGTGAGTAATATCTGGCGACTTCCGAGAGTTCTATCCTTGGTGTTTGCTTGCCTTCCGAGTTAGGGTTAGCTAAGCCATGCTGCATATCTCCAGCCATGCCTCGTGGTCTCTAGGGTGAGTGTGCAATCCATAAGCTCTTCCTCCATCATGGTTCTTTCCCCAAGTTTCCGATCATTCCTCCCTTTCGACTATTCCAGCAAGCTCTTTGAGCAGTCCCCACTGCCCTCTGAATAACATCTGATTACCTTGAGCTTTAACCCTCATTGTTTGAGGATCATCTCTCGACAGACCCTTAAACCGAGAGTAGGTCATCTTTATTCCTCCACCTACTTGAACCCTGACAAAGATTCAGAATTCAAGGTTCATAGGTTCTAAGGTGTAGGGTTTTGGAATCTATGGTTCAGGGTTCTGGGTTTTGGGGATCAGGGTTCCAAGATTCAGTGTTTAGAGTTCTTGGGTTCTCCGATTCTAGGAATCCTTGTTCTATGGGTCTAGGGTTCCATTGTAACGTCCCTTTTTTTTCCTTACTAAATTTTTTTTTTGTAAACACATTTACTAACTTTTAACAATTTAAGGTAAAACTTATCAATTTGAGATCCTTGAGATAAAATACAGCGGAAGACTTTTATTTAACTTCATCAAAACCAATTATATTCATAATAAGTAACCCAAAACACACTTGCACTTTAACATTAGAACCAAGTTATTACAAAACAGTTATAAACTAAATATAATATTATACATTAGTTTTCAAACAAAACATTTCCATTTACATGGGTCGCCCACCGGTCAAAATTGCACTAACAGCCGCAAACTTCCGCAAAGGACGTACTTCACCACTTCAAGCATTTATCCCTACATTACAAAGCTTATCTAATGAGCCTAACGCTCAATAAGTTAATCCATAATAATAAAACATTTATGAGACCTTTATGCATATAATGCTTTATAGAAAACAATGCAGTTTCAATATCGTTCATTTCATTTCTTTTCTTTCACTTAACAGTCCAGCTAATGTGGGTAATACCGTTTAGGGGAGAGTAGGCACCATTTGGTCCAACCTCTTGGGACAACAAAACTCAAACCCCGCCCAACATATAACTATTTACGTACATTTCGTTCATTTAATTTCTTTCATTGTTTGATCGTTGACGGTACCACGGGAGAGAGTAGACACCATTTTGCCTCCCTCGAGGCAGTCTAACTCGAGCTCCTCCCTCAATGACTCGTTGCATATTATCATGAAAATCATGCATGCAAATCATTTTCATATTTTTCTTAAAACCATGATACATGAACAATTAAAATGCATGAACATGTTAACATGCAATAAAATATACAATTAAAACGTTGCAAGCATTCTAAACATGTATCTTTATTCTAATACCAAAAATCAATCAATCATCAAACATGGCACACAAACATATCCTCAAATAAATTGAGGTCGGTGTATTGTGCATTACACCACAAACAATCCAGCATATTCCAAAATCATCAAATCCTAATCTTTGTAATGTAGTCCCTTAGGGCCAATCACATGCAACATTAACTTACCTTGATTTCTGATGTCTTTTATTTCAACTTGGCAATGCACACTAGAAGCTTGAGAACCTTGAACTTCAGCTTCTACGAAAACTTCAGAGTTTTTCACTTCCCCTCTCTTGAGATAACTCACTTTCTTACTCTTTTCTCTCACAATATCTCTTTTCTTTCTCAATCTCACTCTCCCCTTGATCAAGACGTGAGAACTCAGAGGAAATTTTGGAGAAGAAATTGTGTTGGAAGGGAAATGGCAGACCATGCCTTCTTATCTCCTTAATTAAACAAAAATCAATGTTTCTCTCACGTCCACCAATGAAAACTCTACATGTTTTGGCTAACTTTTCAACTTAAATCGGGAAAGTGTCGACCGCTCGTCCGTTGCGTCGACCGAAAGAAGTTCCTAAGAGTCATTTGTGTCGATCGCTCGGTCCTGGGGTCGACCGAAAGTGTTCCCGAGAGTGACTTGTGTCGACCCCTCTTAAATCCTGGGGTCGACCTAAAGTATTCAATTGTGTCGTCCCCTCCTCAATCCTGGGGTCGACCTAAAGTACACAATTGTGTCGACCCCTCCTCAATCCTGGGGTCGACCAAAAGTATTCATTGTGTCGACCCCTCCTCGATCCTAGGGTCGACCCAAAGTATTCCCAAACACTTAGAAGATTTTCTAACCTTTCCGAATAACATCATTACTTATAACCCCTTAAACTTTATTTTTTTCATCACCTTAAACCTACTAAATTGCTAACATCAACAATACTTCAATTCTTCAATATTTACCTAACATTCCTAAAAAAATCTTAAACACTTCCATCTTAGGGTCACAAAATTCTAAAATAAAAATGAGGGTTGTTACATTCTACCCTCCTTAATAAAATTTTTTCCTCAAAATTTAAACTTCAAACATCTCTGGATACTTTTCCTTCATTTCTTGTTCTCTTTCCCATGTAGCTCCATCTACTTTATGATTTCGCCTTAGAACTTTCACCAATGGAATTTGCTTATTATGCAACACCTTGATTTTCGTATCCAGTATCCTTATTGGCTGCTCCTAATATTCTCATAGTTTGCTCTATTTCTATCTGTTCTGCTTCCACCACTTGGGATGGATCACTAATGCATTTTCTTAACATTAACACATGAAACACATTGTGAACTCCTGCCAAGTTTTCTGGTAATTGCAATATATAGGCCATATTTCCCACTCTCTTCAAAATATTAAATGGTCCAATGAATCTCGGTGCCAATTTACCTTTCTGCCCAAACCTCATCATGCCTTTGAGTGGCGGAACTTTCAAAAACACTTTGTCTCCCTCCTTAAATTCTAGTGCTCTTCGTCGCCGATCCGCAAAGCTTTTCTGACGATCTTGAGCAGCTTTCATTCTTTGTTGTATGGTTTTCACTTGTTCTACTGTTTGTTGTAGGCAATTCGACTACAAAATCCTAAGTAACCAAAATATTTCCTACATTTTTCTTCGTTATTTCATTCAAAGTTACTATCCCTTCTTTTCCGTAACCTTTTAATTATCCCCTTCAATCCCAATTGCATTAAATAACTCAACTCTCATTCTATTATTTTTTAAGTCATTCAATTGTATTAAACTATTGATTCTTTTTCATCCTTCTACAGTTGTATCCCAATTTAACCTTTGTTCAACCTCAAACATTCAACTTTTATAATCAAACCTGAAACTCCCTATATACCATTATCATTTTCTTCACCTAATTGGGATCCATATGAACTCTTTCGACATCGATGTGAGAACTACCTTGTATAATCCTTGCATAGTTGATGGAAATTCCCAATTTGTATGCTGCTTTTTCAATCTCAGTTATAATCAAGATAGGTCCAATAGCTTTTGGGATGAGTCTTCCTCCTTCGTAGAACACTTACTCTTTTAAATGTTGAACTTTTAAAGAATACCATGTTTCCTCAACCAAACTTGAGTCCTGTCTAAGCTAGCATAACCCTCATCTTGGTCTCGTGACACTCAAATCCTTTTTCCTAATCATGCATATTGATCCCTGAGTTGTTGTAACATATTTGGATCATGTAATTTGCTTCTCTAGTTTTATCTAATATGAGGTAATTTACACTTCTCATCATACTTCACCTTATAAAGGTTGTACTAATTGTAGCTTAGTAGTAATGAGTGTAAGTACACTTCGCTAAGGGCAACGACTTGCTCTATGACACTTTAAAACTTTAACACTCATGCTTTCACCGTGTCTTCTAAATTTGGGTTGCCCTTTTCATTCGTCTACCGGTTCGAGGATGAACCGCCGTTCATATTTCTAAACTTTTCTCATGGTCTTTTCCAAAATAATGGAAATTGATATTCCAACTAATCTTACTATCTCTTAGATGTGCATCTTCACATACTTGTCCAAAATATTTAAAACATTCAACTTGTTACATCCATAAAACTACTGGTGCATTTGTTTACTCTAATAGATATCTTCCAAAAACTCATAATGTTTATATTCTTCATGAATGTCATCTTGAAATATCGTCCATTTTGATCGAACAATTTGTCAATCTCTGATGACATACACTTATCCCTTATCACTAACTTACTTAATTTCTCCGTCCTTGAATTTGTTCTTGGTTGTTACTTTTTCATTTAGGAATAATTTCTCACTAGACGCCCTATTCTCTTTGTATTTAATAATCGTCAAGTTCCCGAGAGTGACTTGTGTCGAGCCCTCTTAAATCTTGGGGTCGCCCTATTCTCTTTGTGTCGATTCCTCCTCAATCCTGTGGTCGACCAAAAGTATTCATTGTGTCGACCCATCCTCGATCCTGGGGTCGACCCAAAGTATTTCCAATCACTTAGCAGTTTTTCTAACCTTTCCGAATAACATCATTACTTATACCCCCTTAAACTTTATTTTCTTCATCACCTTAAGCCTACTAAATTGCTAACATCCACAATACTTCAATTCTTCAATATTTACCCAACATTCCTAAAAAAATCTTAAACACTTCCATCTTAAAGTCGCAAAATTCTAAAATAAAAATGAGGGTTGTTACATCCATCGTCTAGGGTTCAATAGTTCAAGTTTCTGGGGTTTAAAGGTTCAGGATTAAGGGTTCAAGGTTCAGTGTTCAAGTTTTAGAATTGACTATTAACGGTTAAGGGTTTAAGGGTTTAGGTTTCCAGGGTCTAGGGTTCTAGGTTGAAGGTTAAGAGTTTTTGGTTCAAGGTACAGAAGTTCTTTGGTTCTATGGTCCCAAGGTTTAAGTTTTAGGGTTCAGGATTAAGGGTTCAAGGTTCCAGGGTTAAGGGTTCAAGGTTCCAACGTTTAGGGTTCAATGGTTCATGGTTCTGGGTTCAAGGTCCTAGGGTTCAGGGTTCAAGGGTTCCAGGGTTCTAGGGTTCATGGTTCCAACATTCAAGGTTAAGGTTTGGGTTTAGGGTTCAAGGTTCCCTATTCCAAGGCTGAGGGTTCCATGGTTCAGGGCTCAAGGTTCTAGGGTACATGGATCAAGTTTCTAGGGTTCTATGGTTCAGAGTTTAGGCCTTCAAGATTTAGGATTCCAGAGATTTAGGGTTCATGGTTCTCTTTTCAGGGATCCATGGTTCTAGGGTTATAGGGTTCTCTAGTTCAGTATTCAAGGATCCAAGGTTAATAGTTCAGGTTTCTAGGGTTCAGGGTACCAAGGTTTAAGGTTTATGGTTTAAGGTTTAAAGGTTCCAGAGTTTTAGGGTTTATGGTTCTAGGTTTGAGTTCGAAGGTTTAGGGTTTGTTGGTTCAAGGGTTCAAGGATTAAGATTCTTGGGTTCCCAGGATCAGGGTTTAGGCTTCCAAGGATAAGGGTTTCAGGGATTATGGGTTCATGGTTCTTAGTTCAAGGTTCCATGGCTTAGGGTTCAAGGGTTCCAAGGTTCCAAGGTTGAGGGTTCTGGGTTGCAAAGTGTAGGGTTTCAAGGTTCTATGGTTCTATGGTTCAAGGTTATATAGTTACAGTGTTCTATGGTTCAGGGTTCATGATTCTTGGGTTCAAGATTCTTGGGTTATAGTGTTTTATGATTCATGGTTCATAGTTCAAGGTTACAGGGTTCCATGGTTTTATGGTTTAGGGTTAAGGGTTCTAAGTTATAAGGATTAAGGGTTTAAGGTTTAGAGTTGTTGGGTTTAAGGGTTTCAAGGTTTTAAGGTTCAGAGTTTAAGAGTTAAGAGTCCAAGGTTTAGTGGTCAAGGGTTCCAGAGTTTCAAGGTTTTAAGGTTCAGGGTTTCACGGTTCCAAGGTTCAAGGTTAAGGGTTCTAGGTTCAAGGTTAAGGATTCTAGGTTCAAGGTTCTAGGGTTTAGGGTCCTGGGTTCTAGTGTTCAGGGTTCTACCATGTTTTAAAGGTTTTAGGGTTCAAGGTTTATGGTTGCAAAATTTAAAGTTAAAGGGTTTGAGGTTTGAGATTCAGGGTTGATGCCTCAAGAGGTCCTAGGGTCTATGGCTCAGGGTTAAGGGTTTCAGATTTCAACAGTTCAAGGTGCTCTAGGATTCTGGGCTTCTAAGATTTATTGTCCAATGTTTAACATTCGAGGGTTTAGAGTTCAAGGTGTTCTAGGGTTCCACAGTTCTAGGGTTCAAGGTTACAAGTTCAGGGTTAAGGGATCAAGGTTGAGGGTTCAAGGTTCAAGGTTAGAGAGTTCCATCATTCTAGGGTTCAAGAATTCTAGGTTTCTATTGTTCAGAGGGTTAAAGGTTCCAAGGTTTAGGGTTCCAAATTTTAGGGGTGGGTCTTAGTTCTATAATTCAAGATTCAAGGGTTTAGGGTTCCTAAGTTCCAAGGTTCCATGGTCCAAGGTTTAGGGTTCATGTTTCAAGGGTTTATGGTCCTAACATTTAAGGTTCTAGGGTTCAGGGTTTAGAGTTTAGGGTTCAAGAGTTCAAGGTTTTAGGGATCAAGATTCTAGGTAAAGAGTATAGAGTTCAAGGGCTCCAGCATTGCAGGGTTCAAGGCTTTAGTGTTAAAATTTGGAGGGTTTAGGATTCAAGATTCTAGAGTTATGAGGTTCTAGGGTTCCTAAGTTTCGAGGTTACATGGTTTAGAGTTAAAGGTTCAGGGTTCATGGTTTCTGGGTTAAGGGGGTTCCGGGATTTAGCATTCACGATTTTGAAGGATCATGGTATCTGGGGGTAAGGTTCACAGTTCAGGGTTCAAGGTTTATGGTTTTAGGGTTCCAAGGTTTAGGGTTTAGGTTTTAGGGTGTAATGACCCGATTCTTAGGCCGTCACTTACTGCTTCTCTTACTCACTGGCGACCTGAGAACCGGACCGTTACTGGCTTCTTACTTACTTACTTACTTACTTACATTAGTGGATCACTTGTTACTTTTATTTCTAAAACTATCTTTAGTTTATAAAATAGTAGAAAAGGAAAACCGTCAAATTTAAAAACATACATTTTTTGTAAATAAAGATTTCAATTCCACCTTTTAAGTAATAAGCATTTAATAATTTAAACCTACAGCGGAAAAAAATAATTCAACTTAAGATACATTCATTTTCAAAACCTTTTTAATTCATCACTCCAAAATAGTATATACAATTTAATTACATCTTCAAAACCTTTAAAACATTTTCAATATTACTGCTTGTGTGTCCATACGTCACTCCCCATCGGTCGTCACTCAATACCCGGGGAATATGGAGTCTCGACCACTTTTAATGTTCAAGATCTTTCTCCTTATGATGGGGATCAAGTAGAGGAACGAAGGGAAGAAGATTAACACTTAGATTTGAGAACAAATCCTTAAATACCCTGGGAGGATGACATGCCATGGGATGCCTTTGACATGCCACAGGATGCCTTTCATGGAGCCACACCTCAAGGAGCAATCACCTGAGCTCGAGCCAAAGAGTTTTCTAATCAATTTTTCTTTTTTGTAGGAAATGTTGACGCGGAATAACTATGGAGGAACCAATCCCGAAGAATGTGGAGCAGCCAAAGCATCTCTCACTTGGAAAGTCTTGGAAAATGAGGTCGAGATTGGGGCACCTTCGAGCTTGGAGCACCTTGGAAGAAAAGGCAATGCCGAAGCAAGGGAGGAAGGAAACCCAGGTACATGCCGGGTCTAGGTCAGGCTTAGGTCGGGGCCCATGGAGCATGGCGCAAACCCGACTGACCTTCCCTTTTTCTAGCTTTATTTATTTCCTTTTTAAATTTGCAAAGGGAGAACATATTCCATAGTAGATGCCTTATTCACAGGAAGGTATGCTCTCTTATCATAGATGGTGAGAGTTGTACAAATGTAGCATCTCGGGATCTTGTGGAAAAATTGGGGCTCGAGACTATGATGTATCCAAACCCTTACAAGTTGAGATTGTTGAACGATAAAGAAGTCATCAATGTGACTAAAGAAGTTAACTTGGAGTTTTCAATTGGTGGATACAAAGATAAAGTGCTTTGTGATGTGGTGCCGATGAGTGCAAGCCACATTTTGTTAGGAAGGCCGTGGCAATATGATAGGTGGGTTCTTCATGACGGGTACACCAACCACTACTCCTTCAAGTTTCAAGGGAGAGCAATCAAGCTAGCTCCCCTTGGCCCGGATCAAATTGCTAAAGATGAGACAGCAAGGAAGGAAGGTATGACTAAATCTAACTTTTTCATATCTAAGAAAGAATTATTGAAGTCTATTTTGGAAGGAGGGCCGATTGTGATGCTCATGTTCCGAGAGAGAATGGAGGAAATTGAATCGGTTCCTAATGAGGTCCTAACACTTCTAGAAGAGTTCAAAGACATTTTTCCCGAAGAGTTGCCACAAAGGTTGCCACCCCTTAGAGGCATAGAGCACCAAATCAATCTACAACCAGAAAAGGTGCTTCCTAATTGGCCATCTTATAAGTTGAATCCAGAGGAAGCCAAGGAGCTTCAAAGGAAAGTGCAAGAGCTCCTAGACAAGGGGTACATTCGGGAATCATTGAGTCCTTGTGCCGTACCAGCCATATTGGTCCCAAAGAAGGATGGTAGCTTCTGAATGTTTGTGGATAGTCGAGCCATCAATCAAAAAATAATCAAGTACCGGTTCCCAATTCCTATGGTCGAAGACATGTTGGATGAGCTTAGTGGGGCAACTTATTTCTCCAAGGTTGACTTAAAGAGCAGTTATCATCAAATCTAGATGAAGGAGGGGGACAAATGGAAGACGACTTTCAAGACCAAGTATGGTATTTTAGAATGGTAAGTAATGCCTTTTGGGCTATCTAATGTGACAAGCTTCAAGAGTGGAAGAGGAATAAAAAGGGCCTCGGGTGAAAAAGAGGGAAGAAATGGGCTGGAAATGGGTGATAATAAGAAACAGAGTTCTCGAGTTGCATACAGAGTTTGCAACCGAGATTTGGAGGGGTTGTTTGTGGATGAGAGAAGAACTCAACGTCTAAAAATGAGGGTAAAAGCTTTGGGGTGGTTATCTGGTGCCAAAAGGGTGGTTACCGGAGATGGAGATGAGCTAATGGGGATTACACGCTTACCCTAAGACCACGAGAGAGTGGTTGAAGACGTGTAGCATGGCCTAGCTTACCCTAGCTCGTAAGGGAAGCCAAAACCTTGGAGAACCTCTCGGATGTCGCCGCATATTACCCACTGGAGAAAATGCAAAGCACTTTTGACACGAAATGGGAATGGAAATAATGGAATAATTTGGATCAGAAAATTTTTATGGTTTACCCGGACAATCAGATTCGAAATAAACTTTGGGCACTTGTGTCTCACAAACGGAAGTGAGATTTCTTATGAAATTTTGAGGGGAACTTTATATATAAGGGTACAATGGATCTTCTAAAAATGGATAGGATCTAACGGACGAAATAAGAGATATGCTAAAAATGGTAAAGGCGGATAATGGAAGAATGAGTGTTTTCCCTGCAGATCCCAAAAAATAAGGGGCAAACTTTGGACGGGTAGATCTCGGAAACTGGAGTGAGTTTGGGGCTAAAAATCAGATACTTTCTTGATGGACGAGGAAAGGAGAAAGATCACATATTATTCTAAGGGTCTCAAACTTGGTTCAATACTCTTCTACCGAGAGGGAAGTTTGCATTAACGTTTGTAGTTGTAAAAAGAGTTCTTGCTTGTAATGAATTGGCACGAATCTTTTCCTTATAATTGTTTTCATAGTTCTCCATGACTAAATACTTTCCTCTTCGTCTTGTCTTCTTTGTTATTTCAAGCTATTCCACCATAAACTAGCGTACCCCGTGAGTTCCAAGGATACTAATTATAACTTGAATTTCTCGGAATAATTGTAGAACTCAAAAAATTTTATCGACCTTCTTCATCCAATCAATAAAAGCATCACAATTACAAGTACCATTGAATGGTGGAATAGATACCTTGACGTGTCTCATGTTATCTTCTCGGTTGAATGGCTCATATATGTTGAATTCTTAATCTTCCGAGTCCTTGAGTATGAATTCTCGAGACCTTCTCGCCCTACTTTCAGATCTTCTTCGAGGAGGTACATTTGGTGGAGGCTTCAAGGTGGATGTAATAGTTTCCATTTGATGGAGCATAGGATCAAATCTCTTATAAAGTTCATCTAGATTCCCGTATATCCATACTCGGGGTCGGAGAAGTTTGCGTAATTGAATTATTTGGTGAAATTGGATCCCGTTTGGGATTATAATGAGAACCACTCCTTGTCGTCATTCTTGAATCTTCAAAATAGTGAAAAATTAGAGGGAAGGGAAGGTGGAAAGGGATGTTTGGCTCTGATACCAAATGACACGAAATGGGATGGAAATAATGGAATAATTTGGATTGGAGGATTTTTAGTGTTTACCCGGACAATCAGATTCAAGATAAACTTTGGGTTCTTGGATCTCTCAAACAAGAGTGAGATTTCTTTTGAAATTTTGAGGGAATCTTTATGTATAAGATTTGGACAGATCCTCTGAAAATGGATAGGATCTCACGGACGAAATGAGAGATATGCCGAAAATGGTAAAGGCGGATAATTGAAGAATTAGGGTTTTCCTGGCAGATTCCAAAAAATCATGGGCAAACTTTGGATGGGTATATCTCAGAAACAAGAGTGAGTTTGGGGGCTGAAAATTGTAGGTTTTTTTTATGGACAAAAAAAGAAAAAATGGACGAAAATTAAAGAGACTTTCACGTAGGATTTGGGAATTATACCGACAAAATGGATGAGTGTTGTGGTTTGGCCGGAAACTAGTGTTTGCAATAGAATGGGCTTCAAATTCACTTAAAATGGATGCTTGAGCTGATGATCCACACTCTCACCCTTAGACCATGAATATGGCTGGAGAAATGTTGTAAGAATAGCTCGTCGGGGGGCCGAAAGGATTCTGGCAAGCTGAGTCTTTGGAGGGAGAATCTCCTAAGGAGAGATTTGCAATTCAAATTCAATATTTAAAATTCAAATCTGAAGATTACAAGCTGCAAAGGGGATTAAATCAGCCAACAAGGGAGCCTAATTTTTGTGATCTAATCGGATGGTTAAGATCCATCCAAAAAATGCTATCTAACACACCAAAATGAAGAAAGATGTGGACCAATGAGGAGGCTCACGCTCCCCCCTTGAACCGGTCATAATGTCCTTCATTTTGTGCCTAAAGTGCCCTCTTATGAGCTAAGGAAAACCCCTAATTTAAATCCATGCAACCCATGCAACCCATGCAACAAGTTCAAGTAAAAACAATCTAACCCGGGAAACGGAAACCCTAAAATTCAAATGCATAAAATAATAACCAAACATCTATCATCCTCAATCCTTTTAGCATTCTTGGAGTGTTATATCTTGGGATTGGATGAGGTGGAGTGCTCTCCCATTTCTTTATGTATCTTCATAGTTATCTGCCGGTAGTTTCTCTATCAAAGTTAGCATGGAGGTCGGGTTCTCTTTATCCAAATTTGTGGGTTCCAATACTTCAAAATTGTGTAGAGCCTCTCCTGCAAAAAGAACAAACTTATTAGAAAGATCCTGAGCTCGAGCTCGAGTAATGGCTCCTTTAGGTGTAATTTTGGATAGGGTATCCTGAGGCATGTCAACTTTTGTATTCAAATTTCAACTGGCCCTAAAGCTCGGTGGTGAGGAAGTTTTAATCCCCTTCATATGAGAAAAAGATAGCCCTAACCGGATGGCACACAAGTGCTTACCCAATTTGGTGTTGCACAAAAAGAAAGGTGGGAAAGGAGCACCCAACATATACCCGATCTATGGGAGACCAAGGGGAAGTGGTCCCCGAATTTGGTTCCCCCTTCATCGGCTGCCAACCAAAACTCCCAAAAATACAAACCCATGCCAAAAGCTAAAACACACTCCAAACCCATTGAAACCCACACCAAACCCATGCAAAACACACAAAACCTTGAATAATTATTTCAAGGTTAAGGGTTCAGGGTTCAAGGGTTTAGGGTTCCAGAGTTCAAAGTTCTAGGGTTTAGTTTTCTAGGTTTCAAAGTTTAGTGTTTTGAGGTAAAGGGTTCATGGTTCTTTGGTTTAGGGTTAAAGGTTCCAAGGCTCAGGGTTCCATAGTTCAAGGTTCAAGATTCAGGGTTCAAGGTTCAGGTTTTGATTGTTCAAGGTTCCAAGGTTATTGGGTTCTATGGTTCAAGGTTAGGGTCAAGGTTTTATAGTTCAGGTTTAGGGTTTCAACGTCCATGGTTCTAGGGTTCAGGGTTTAAAGATTTAGGGTTCTAAGGTTAAGCGTATAGGGTTCTTAGGTTTCCAGGGTTTCAAGACTTAGAGATTAGGGTTACAGGGTTTTGGGCTACTTTGGTTTTGGGTTCAGGGTTACAGGGTTCAAAGTGAAGAGTTTAGGGTTCAAGGGGTTCTTGGGTACAAAGTTCAGTGTTCAAGGTTCAAAGGTTTAGGGTTCAAGGCTTTAAGGTTGAGGCTTAGGGTTCCAGGGTTAAGGGTTCAAGGTTCAAAGTTCTAAGGTTAAGAGTTCATGGTTGAGGTTCAAGGGTTCATTGTTTGAGGGTTTAGGGTTCAGTGTTTAAGGGTACTAAGGTTCTAGGGTTCAGGATTTCATGGTTTTAAGGTTTAGGGTTAAGTGTTCCAAGGTTTATTGTTCAGGGTTCCAGATTTCAAGGTTAAGGGTTAAGGGTTTCAAGGTTCAAAGGTTATAAGGTTCTGGGGTTTCAGGTTTTGGGGTTCTAAGGTTTTGAGTTCATGGTTCCAGGGTTCTACGGTTCCAAGGTTTAGAGTTTAAGGGTTTAAGGGTTCAAGGGTTCAAGGGTTCATGATTCAAGTATTCAGAGTTCCAAAGTTCCAGGGTTTAAGGTTCAAGGTTAAGGGTTTCAAGGTTCAGTGTTTCACGGTTCAAGGTTCTAAGGTGAAAGGTTCAGGGTTCAAGGTTCGAAGGTTGTAAGGTTCCAGCATTCCAAGAATCAAGGTTCTAAGCTTTATGGGTTTCATGGTTTAAAGTGAAGTGACACGCTCCAAGATGCGGAGGTGTCGGGAAGAGAGGAGATGGCAACAATCTGCCGAGAGAAAGAATGGTAGGCAGCAACAGGGGATTGGAGCAAGGAGAACTCCAAAGGCATACAGGGGCTTTAGCTAGAAATTGGAGGACTTAAACCATTGAGAGTGGGCTAAGTTTGACCAAATTTACAGCATAAAAACACGTGCGGATCAATAAAATACATGGAGGCAATTTTAGGTGCACAAACAGACAAAGCTTAAAGAAACAGTGTAGGGGTGTTGGGGAGACTTCTGCACAACTTCCAATGCAGGGAGTCTGGGAGGGTGTAAATTGGCAGAATTTAACTTCAACGAAGTGGGAAGAAATTGCAAGTGGTTTGAGGGAAAAAAACGGGTAGATTGGAAGATATATAGGATAGAAAATTGATGGACAGAACTGCCCGATTTCAAGAATTCGGGTAGAAGGCAGTGGAAAAAGCATGCATAACTCTTGATGGGGAGGGGCTGTGGCTAAACGTAAAGAACAGTTATTTCAAGCCATGAAAGAGGAACTCACAGTCATAAAATTGGGGACTTTTGTTCACGGAAAATAGAAATGGCACGAATTGGACTTTTGTTCCACAAATTCACTCGGGTAAGCACCAAAAA
>QAOC01016235.1:10055-21760 GCA_003255005.1 Begonia fuchsioides
AAAAGTCAAAGTATTTAGTGTAGTTATTAACCTAGGTCAAACGATAAATTATAGTATGTTCTTGAAATTATAAGACAACAGTATTTGTAGAATATCAGAGATTAAACTAATGAAAATGTCAAAATGGACCTCGAAACAACAGGCTATTAATTGAATTTCTTCAATTGAGATGTAAGATTTAGGCAGATAATTGCTCAAATATCAAGTGTCATTAGTAGCAATATGTAGCAAACTCAAAGTTCAGAATATCAAACCCCGGTTTAATTCACTGTATATTTTGGTATTTACCACTGTCCGGATGGAAATCAAAATCAGGAATTTATCTGTAATTATACAGAAGAGTTTTATGGAGATCGAGTGAGGTCTGCCATGAACAAAACAAAATCCCAAAAAAATAAAAGTGTCTGATCTGAGATTAACCCTTTATTCAAGTGTCTATACATCAAGTATATAAGCCAAAATCGATATCATATGATGACTCTCGTGCAGAATATGTCCATCCGTGACCCGGTCGAGCCTAACAAAGTTTCTTCATCCTTCTTGCTTCTCTTCTTCCTCCGTCGATTCTGTCTCTTGCAACTCGATCCGACCTGTTCAATGCATGAGCACAAATAGACTTCTAATGGATCGAACAATATCATCCTCGTGAAATTAATATGCCTGTATTCATTCCTTTAGAATATATATTAACGAGTCAATATATTATGCGATAAATTAGATATATTAATCGGATTAGTTTTCTATAAATAGGGAAAGGGTAATGTAAAATGATCATCCTTGAGCATTTTATTGAATTAAAACCTCTAAATAGTTGCGAGTCTTTCTGAGCGACAGCTTGTGTGTGTCCCAAAAGGGATCACACCTGACCGTAGAGTTAGATTTTGTAATTCATTGTTTTCTGCGAGGAAGGATCGAACAAAAACTTCAAGAACTCTAATGCACTCCTGAAATGTTAGCGGAGTTGAAGTTGTTAAAGGAGTTCGAGCGATCTTCCAACCCATCCAAAGCTCTGAATCCCCATTACAGGCAGATATAAGCTTGCTCTAGACAAGGAGGTTAACATATGCTCTAATGATTGAGCTACAAAACTACAATTATTTTGAGAGGATTTCATGGGACGGGCTTGGCGTTCATTCAATTGGACTTTGAAGACAAACGCTCTATCTCATGAGCTCAAGGAGGGAGTGTTGTTGAGAATATATTGGGGGTCATTAAGTACTATAATTTATGTTAGCGGATGGTAAATTAGCTAATATTAACTAGACTACTTTCTATAAATAGGAGTTTTCCTTTATGAGCAATAGTTCGTGGGTTCACGACCGTGGATTTCTATATTCTGTTCCATTGTTTCGGTATTATTTATCAGGAATAAGCTCGTTTTGCACACATCAGCATTCTTCGTAGGTGCAATCGCGTTATAAACTGGTGAAATCATTACGTGAAGAAAGTGTAAAGGTAAAGATAGTGAAAGCAATACCCAACAAAGAAATAAGAGATGGGGTCCTTGAAGATTCATTTGGTTGCATATCTGCACCTGTAAATCCATTATCAAGTTAAAAACAAAAAAAATCTGTGTTTTTTCGTTCTTTTTAAGAAACAAATAAGCTTTTTAACATTGTTAATCAAAGGTCAAATTTCAAAGAAGATGCAAAATAATGAAATGCACTACAGAAATCGGCACCATACCAGCAGTTTCGAGCGATTTAAGCACATCTGATTTCTTAAACGTAAATCCGATGAAATTAGTGTCTTTTGATGTCAACATCTGCAAAAATCAAGTAAATTATGTTGAATATAATCATTGATTTCTGCAAAACATCGTACAAATAAGCCAAAATGATGTTTCGTACCTTCCGCCAAGGTCCTACCGTTGGAATTGTAGAGGGAGGATCTTCCACCTGCAAAATAAGCATATGTGCTTATACTCCATTTTAACACTTAGAAATCGTCAACTTTGAAAGCACTCACTTCTGGAAACTTCTCGAAATTCTGGGTATCAAGCTCTCCTTTGACGGTGGGTTTATAAGCGGCCTCCATTTCATAAAGCTTGTCCCACTGAGTGCCAGAAAACCATGGATGCGCCTGAACAATAAGCAATTATGTGAGAAAAATCATAAAAAAGCAGATGACTGTATTCTTAAAAATATTATATGGACGCATATTCGATCATTTCGTACCTTTATTTCTTCGACTCCTCGGGTTCCCAACCTCGTCTCGACATCACAGAGCAAGTGACTAATCAAATCCCTGGCCTCGTCTGAAATCTTTGGTTCCTCCGGGAATTTCAGGCAAGTTTTCCAATTGATTATCTGATGCAAATTCCCCTCTTAACCTCCAGTTATTGGGGGTCTATCGAAAGCAGGAAATAGAAACATACCTTCCGACAAGTGATCCTTGGATCATCCGAACAGAAGGGTGGATATCCCACCAACATCTCATACATGATAGCCCCTAAGGACCACCAATCACATTCTATTCCATATCCCTTCTTCAGCAACACTTCAGGGGCCATATAATCTAGTGTCCCAACAGTTGAAAAGGCCTGCAAAAGCATAGTTCTAAGACAAAAAATGTTTTGAAAAATTCCAGGATGGAGAGAGGGGAAAAATAGAGCTCATACCAAAGCTCGACGATTCCGCTTCCACTGTTGAAGTTTTTCTTTTGGCATCAACGAGTCCAAATCTCCGTCTGTTTCGCTCTTGGATTGATGGATTGTTGATTCGTCATTTTCCAAGAACATGGATGAGTATTTCTCATCCAGAGGCTTACACAAACCAAAATCTGAAAGTTTCAAATGACCAAATTTATCCAGTATCAGGTTATCTGGTTTGATATCCCTACAAGTAGAGAAATACACTAAATCAGAAAACAAAAAAGGGAACATTCATTCACTTTTGCAATAAAACGGTGTTCTATCCATTCGTATTTCACCAGGTGAGTTGAAAAACATAAGCAAAAACATATCTCATCGTAGAAGGGCAAGGAATCGGTCATGCTACCTATGAATGTAATTGTGCATATGAATCGACTGAATAGCTAGAATGCTCTCCGCAATGTAAAATCGTGCAACATTTTCAGAAAGAATATCTTTCCTCATAAGCAATGTCATGATGTCACCACCAGGTAAATATTCCATGATAAGGTACAGGAATTCCGCATCTTGAAAAGAATAAAAGAGTTTCACAATGCACCGACTATCAACCTCTGCAAGTAAGTTCCTCTCTGATCGGACATGCTCAACCTTAATAAGGAACAACAATGTTACAATGCTTACAATGAAGAAAGAACAACATTGCATATTTCTCTAACTTTTTGACACGAGGCCTTCTAAGATTTCAACTTCAATTCACTCCCAACAAATAATAATGACTATTTCTCGTAATTAATACATAAACAGCACTTCAAGTAGATTAATAAGCAAAGTAAATTGATAGATAATCACACTTTGAACTATTCACACCTGGCCTCGGCTAAGCATCTCCGACTTTTTCAGTTTCTTCATGGCAAAAATCTCTCCTGTACTAATTGCACGACATAGCCTGACCTGCGTCGATAAACCTAGATGAACTTAGTCTCTATGACATGTATATAATGATATACTTCAGAGATTTTAACCACTTAAGATTCTAAAAACTTCACAAGAGACAATCAATTGGCGTGTTTTGTTCTATATAATGTCGGATTCTATAGTTCACAACTTGAGTCATATACAAAATAATACTTGCATTAAGGAAACGAGGATGGTGGATAAGACATTTTCTCTACCTCACCAAATGCACCTTTACCAATAACAGTTAACTGCTCGAAATCATCGATTCCAACTTTGCGTCTTTGCAGCCTCATATATGCAGTTTCTCTACGTTCTAGATTCCTCATCATTTCTTCTTGTTCCTCCGTCGAAACCCGAGCTTCTTGAGCTCTTTGTTCAAGTGCTCTGCGTCTGAATCCATACAAAATAGCATAGCATTTAACTGTCATCCTCTGTTTCTCAGTTCGATTAGCATATCCTCGTGCAATATAATCATTTCTATTTTAGTAGGAATATGAAAATCGCCTCAAATATACTCAAGAAAAGGTCACCATTCAATTGAAAAACTACTTCATGATGAGTAATATTCGCAGTGCCATTCTTTTTCCTATAAATTTTACAGTAACGGAATAGTTCACCAGCTCAATTGCAGGGTTTTGATTTTCTCTAATTCTGCGAATAAGAATCAAGTAAAGCCAGATTGGAAGATGAGAAACCTCTCTTTGCGATCGTGCAAAGCTTGAAGATGGTTCTTGTAGTGATTCTCTATGATTTGTTTAGCGGCGGCGGCTTTCTGCCTCGTCACAGGGGATGAAACGGATACATCCGGAACAATATCCAACCCGACCCGATCGACCTTCATGTTCAAAGCCCCAAGCCGCACCGTCCCATCGCCACCCTCCATTTTTTTCCAAGCTTCCCAAAAGAAACTCTGAATCAAACCACCTCCGTTGCAATCATTTCTAAACAGAATAAGCTTCGCCGGCGTACTTCAGATCTAAAGCGGACAGAAACGAGACTGGGTCAGCCAAGATTTAAAGAAAGTATTTGAGTATTCGTTCGATGAGTATCAATCTCTGAGGAATGGAGTATAATCAACGCCATCGCTTTCCTGGAATGAGCTGGAATACCAGAAGGATATGTAATAATTTATCCCTTTCTAGAGAGAGAGGAGAGGCCGGGCTTTGGTGAGAAGTCGGGCTTTGGTGACAGAGGAAACACGAGGATCACTGTCGGCGGTGCCTTTGTAGGATGAAGTACGCGCGTCGTGGAGGCGTGCTAATACGTTGACATTCCAGCCGTTTATTGAAATGATTGTGCGTAAATTGAGGGATGATATTGGGTGTTGAGCATCACGATCGAGAGAAAAGCGTGGGAAGATGGAATTGTTAGAAGCCTAAATTTCACACACCGGCGATTTCCATTATTGTATCCGGTTTAGGCCGTACTTCCTTAGACCGGAATTTTCATAAAATGAAAAAAAAAAAGTAAAAATAATTTTTGGGTCTAAATTTTAAGAAAATATGCTCAATCGAGCCTGAGTTTTCGGAAAATAAAATTTGGACTCGTCAGACGCATAAAATCTTGCCTTATTCGTCCGATATTCTTCTGAGTGAGGCATGATCGGACGAATGAGGCAAGAAATTCTTGCCTCATTCGTCCGATATTCATCCGATATTCGTTCGATATTCGTTCGAGTGAGGCACACTATGCGTCCGATAGACCCAAAATCTATAAATTTTGGCTAATTTTCCTATTTTTTTAACCTTTTTGAAGTCTTAGCGAAGCTCTACCAAAATTTTTAATTTTTTGCGAAAATGAACTTCGGTCGTGGAAAACACATCAGAATTGTCGGAAAGCACTGCGACGATGACGAGAGATCGTACAGCCCTCGGAAGTTGGAGTTCCTGATTCGCCTTTGTCGGTAGAAGGACGTCATGACGAATTTCGTTCCATTGCAACCGAGAGGATGTTTGACGAAGTCTTCTCGTTACGGTCGGTCATACCTCCCAGACCAGTTGTATTCTCAGCATTTGAAGGCCTGCGGATTTGGCAGATGGCTACTGACATTGGTTTAGTCGGGATATTTGAGTTATCAGGCCCATCAGCTAAGCGATTAGTGCGGCTCTTTTATGTGAACCTTGTGGTTTCTACGGGAAGCGGTAATGGAAGGACATTTATGTTTGAGAGAGATGTGGTGATTACACTGGAGCACATCAACAGAATTATTGATTATTCAGATGAGTCTGAGGATGACCAAGGCGAGATGTATTACAACTCCACTCAGGCCGCTCCGTGGTATTGTACAAGTGGCTGAATTATCATTTTTAAGGCAAATTCGGGCCTTAGATAGTCGAGCAGATTCTTTGATGAAGCCGAAGGCGAACGAGCTTAACGTGGTAGCTCGGGTGATCTAAAACATGATATCTCACACGACTCTTCCAAGGGACGGACATCGCGAGCTCATAACTCATATGTACTTATATATTATGTATTGTCTTTATACTTGAATCTGGTTCAACCCAGGATATTTAATATTGCGTCATATGAGTGAGATTCATATGGGGGTTAAGAAAAACCTCTCGTACGGAGTTTTGATTACAAAACTCATTTCCGTACTATGTGGACGGATTCCTCGGGGAGAGGTTGTGAGGGAGCCCCGGGTCCATGATACTTTCGATCGTCGTCAACTTGGGAGGATGGGTTTGATAGAGGTGGGTGATACGTGGGTAGACAGGAGAGACACAGCAGCCACCCAGATGCACTTCGATCCAGACGTTAATCTTCCCTCTCAGGATGATCCCCTGGATTTTACCCAGATGCCCACTCCTCCTTATGCTGACATGGCGGAGCCGTCTTTTGGTGGGATGTGAGGACCTTCTGCACCTTCGATGGGTGAGATGCTAGGACCTTCCGACCCTTCTGGTAGTCAGATGCCGCAGACCTCGTATCATGAGCCAACATTGACGTTTATGATGGAGGAGATGAACATGTTTCATACTATGCAGATACAGCGGATGGACAGTTATCATGCCGAGCAGATGCAACGGATGGACAGTTATCATGCCACGCAGATGCAGTAATTAGACAGGATTGAGCACACAGTGGATGAGATGCGGCGGACGCTGGATACAACCATGATGTTTCGAGTTTCTCCTTTTGACCAGGATCCTCCACAGCCCCCACCAGATTGTTGCGATTTTTAGTTACTTTTTCATTATTATTGTACTTTATTTTTCCTTTACATGTACTTTTTTCAATTTGTAATGAAAATATTTTTTCTTCAACGTTATAATACATTTATAATATTATTGTCTTGTCCATCTCGGCCAGGCTGGCCACCTTCTACGTGGTTCTGGATTTTGGACGGGTTCTGGCACTGATTCTCGTGGATTATTCTGACTCTTGTGTGCCTACGTTGAAGCCCATGAACATGTCTTCATCAGCGGCAGATCGTCGAGCGTCTGAGGTGGAGGCTCTTCCGGGACATGATACATTGTCTCCTGCTATTGCTAACTTCATACATGTCATTTTCGAAAAACACGGCACTCTAATTCCTCGCCTCTATGGTCGCTTGATTTAAGATTTTCCTTATTCTTAGCATATCCGAAATTTGAAGCATCGTCTCGTGTCTTTTCACAATACGAACAACTATAGATTTACGTATCATTTCCAACATTGTGATGATGTGTTTGTCTATAGTTGCGAGAATAACGTTGTTGAATGACTCGCTGAGATTATTCAAACTCATTTCACATTTTGAGTTCGACGAGAAGGCATGTGCTACTCATGTTTCTTTCGGGATAGCTCTTAAATATTCAGCAGCCAACGGGTTATGACGGTGCATCTGTGTCATATGGCGTTCGAACTCGGGTTCGGTCGAGGCATGTGAAACATTCCATAAAAACTGTTTGTATACTTGTCCACGGAAGCCTTTCTGGAAATTGACATATAGATGAATGAGACAAAATCTATGCTCCGCATCACCAAGCTTCTCTTGAACTGCATTGACAAGTCTTTTCTGTCTGTCTGATATTATAGTCCACCCAAATCCGGTTGAACTGTTAACATCTTGTCTTAGCTGTTCTAGAAACTAACTACATGAATCTCTGCACTCCAACTCCACTACTGCATATGCAATATGATAGAGTCCATTGTCAGAGTCAATAAGATGGATGAGACATGCACCTTTTAAGTGACAATTATCCAAACATAAGACTGGTCTAGCGAATTCGACAATTGCCCTCACGCATGCAAAAAGACATACATATATTCGTTCAAATTCACAGACAGCTCCTTCACCTGTGCCGTACAAAACTTTAGACTATATGCCTATTCTGCTATCAGGGTTGGACCTCAGGAGCTCATCTTTATATTGTCGAAGAAATTGAAATTGTTCTTCGCCAAATCCTTCATTCAAACGTCGCGGTTCTAGGCGACTGTTAAATGCAATACCTGAAGTTATGATAACATTGTGATCTTTACGTACCGTCTCAATTATAGATGAGATTTCTCACATAGGCTGACTCTTGAACCTGTCAAGATTTGTGGCCGCCACCCATTTTGCTGATGCAAGTCGATTTTCCAATACTCGAGCGCAAGTATGACTATCAACGAAAGTTTTAATTTGGATTGTTTCTTCCTCATGAATCTTTGAACCATGTGTTGGCTTTAAAAGGTTTTAAAGCAATCAATTATTTTTTATGATAACTATGTTAATTATGTATGAAAGATAAAATTAAAGTCTAGCAAGTGCTGCATAATTCAGTAAGTTGTTTTTAAAGCCTATGTCGACCGAACTGCTCAATATGTCGACCGCACAGATAAAAGAATTGTCGAAGAAGCAACTTATGTCGACAGGTAAGAAGTTCTGTCGACCGCTCAAAGTCCATAGAAGAATCATATGTCGACCGCCTATCAAGTATGTCGACCGGTTGAAGACAATTAAAGTTCAAGACATTGGATCGTATGTCGACCGGACGAAACTTATGTCGACCGCTTGTAATCCAGAGACAAATTGTCTGTCGATCGTTAGGAACATCTGTCGACCGTTCAAGTTTCCAGCGGAAGAAGAAATTAGAAGTTATGTGGACAGTTAAAGAACTTATGTCGACCGGCTAAATTCCAGAGAGTTTTCCATGTCGACTGCCAAGAGTAGATGTCGACCGAAGAACTTCGAGATACTGAAGTTATGTCGACAGTTAAAGAACTTATATCGACCGGATAAATTCCAGAGAGTTTTCCATGTCGACCGCCAAGAGTAGATGTCGACCGAAGAACTTCGAGATACTGAAGTTATGTCGACAGCTCCAAAGTTCATGTCGACCGGTCAAGACCAACGACAGGAAAATTCTTCAACGGCTACTTCCTTATGAGTCTCAACGGCTATCTCTATGTCGACAGCCCCCGAAGATATGTCGACAGCTCCGAAGTCTGACAGACGGAAAATCTATAAATTGCAGACGAGAAGCCAAAAGAAAAAGCCGATTTTCGAGAGAGAAAAGCACGTCCAAACTCTGCCAAAATTTCTAGTTAGCTTTTCTCTTACTCTCTCTTCATTGTAAATCATATAAGATCATTCTCATTGTGATCGAGAGAGTAGTTTCAAATCATTCTCGAAAAACTTCAAGTTATTATTTGTGAGAAATTGTAAAGGGGTGACGCCTCTCAGAAAGAAGAGTCATTTGTAAGGTTTGATTGACACCCGGAAGTCAATCATAGTAAAGCTCGAGGTAGAGCGGAAAGATCTTCAAGGAGCAACCTTGAAGCGCGGACGTAGGCAAGGTTGGCCGAACCGCGTTAACAATCTCAGTGTTATCTCTCTCTCCCTTAAACTATTTAATTATTGTTTGTGCCTAGTTATTTAATAGATAACCAAATTTAGAAGAGAAATCAAGAATTTGCATTAAACTTATGGAAATATCTATTAACCTAATTCACTCCCCTCCCCCACTTAGGTTAAATACTATCCTACAATTGATATCAGAGCGGGTGACATAGAAAGTTTCTATAAGTTAAACATACGTGTGTGATCATTTAAAATGGCTTTCCTACGAACAACTCACACACTGAGGGGCAATCAATTACTAGACCCCACTTTTTGATGGAAATAACTATGTTTATTGGAAAACTAGGATGAGAATTTTTGTCCAAGCTATGGACTATAGTGTATGGAACATAATTGAAAATGGTCCATACATACCAATTAAATTTGAGAATGGGATTAATATTCCAAAACCTAGTAATGAATATGACGAGAACGACTTAAAAAAATTAAGTCTAAATGCCAAAGCAATGAACACCTTGTACTGTGCTCTAAATGGAGATGAATTTAATAGAGTACAAGGTTGTGACAATGCTAAAGAAATTTGACGATTGCTTGAAGTAACCCATGAGGGAACTAACCAAGTGAAGGAAAATAAGTTAAGTATGCTTGTACATGAATATGAACTATTTTCTATGCATACTGATGAAATGGTTAGTTCCATGTTTACTCGTTTCACTAACATTACTAATAGGTTGAAAGTGCTTGGCAAAGTTTATACAGAAGAAGAATGTGTTCGGAAAATTCTTCGAGTTCTTCCAAGGACTTGGCAACCAAAGGTAACTGCAATTCAAGAGGCTAAAGACCTCAAGACACTGAAGGTTGAGGAGCTCATCGGATCTCTCATGACTCATGAGATCACGATGAAGGCTAATGAGAAGGACGAGATTAAGGAGAAGGAACCTCCTAGAAGAAAAGACATCGCTCTCAAGGCATCCTCCAGCAATCAAGGCGAATGCAAGAGTGATGAAGAGGATGATGAGGACGTCGCCCTCATAACAAGGAAATTCAAGAGATTCCTTCAAAGAAAAATGATGCATGGAAAGGAATTCCCAAGAAAGGAGAAGCATCCTAAGGAAAAGGAGAAGGATCTCAAATGCTATGAATGTGGGAAGTCAGGCCACTTCAAAACTGACTGCCCACTAGCAAAGAGACATCCCAAGGCTTACAAGAAGAAAGCCATGAAGGCAACTTGGGATGATAGCGACTCGTCCAGCTCCTCATCCGAAGAAGAGGAAATAGCAAACATGTGCTTCATGGCCAAGGAAGACAAGGTGGAAGTCTCCCGAGATAAGAATCTGTGGTTCCTCGATAGTGGTTGTTCGAGGCATATGAAGGGAGACCCCTCCAAGTTCAGCTCTATCAAGAAAAAGAAGGGAATTGTCTCATTTGGAGGAAATCAAAAAGGGAAGATAATTGGTATTGGCAATATCGGTAACCCTTCTTCTCCTATTATTGAAAATGCTCTTCTAGTTGACGGTTTAAAGCATAATCTATTAAGCATTAGTCAACTTTGTGATAAGGGTTATATGGTATTTTTTGAATCCAAATCATGCCAAATAAAAGATAGTTCTGGTAGTAAAATCTTATTTATTGGATATCGAACTGAAAATGTTTATACAATTGATTTGGATAATGTTGCATGCCTTGATGAAAAATGTTTTAGTGCAACATCCCTTCTAGATAGTTGGGCATGACATAGGAGATTAGGCCATGTTAGTATGGATACCTTAGCTAAGATTGCTAAGAAAAACTTAGTTAGAGGCCTTCCAAGGATCTCTTTTGAGAAGGATAGGATTTGTGACGCATGTCAAATGGGGGAAACAAACAAAATCCTCATTCTCTCCTAAATCGGTTATTTCAACCGACAAACCTCTTCAACTTCTTCATCTAGATCTTTTTGGTCCCTCTAGAGTAGCTAGCCTTGGTGGCAAGCATTATGCCTTTGTAATTGTTGATGATTTTTCAAGATTTACATGGGTATACTTTCTTAGATCTAAGGATGAATCTTTTGAGACTTTTGCATCTTTTAGGAAGAGAGTTCAAAATGAAAAAGATCTCTCCATAGTAACTATTCGTAGTTATCATGGAGGAGAATTTGAAAATGAGAAGCTCCTATGTCTTAAAAATGGAATCAATCATAATTTCTCGTCTCCTAGAACTCCTCAATAAAATGGAGTTGTTGAGAGAAAGAATAGATCTCTTCAAGAGCTAGCTAGGACAATGCTCAATGAAAACTCTCTCCCTAAATACTTTTGGGCGGAAGCTGTAGCTTCGGCATGCTACACAATAAATCGAGTTTCAATCCGCCCTATCTTAGAAAAGACTCCCTATGAGCTTTGGTCAGGCAAA
>QAOC01016235.1:22216-48224 GCA_003255005.1 Begonia fuchsioides
ATAAAGCTCTTTATGGTCTTAAACAAGCTCCACGAGCATGGTATGATCGATTAAAGAGCTTTCTGTTGGAAAGAGAGTTCAACATGGGAAAAATCGATTCAACCCTCTTTACTAAACATGAAGGGAAGGACTTCCTTCTTGTTCAAATTTATGTAGATGATGTCATTTTTGTAGCCTCTAATAAATCTCTGTGCGATAACTTTGCTTCCCTCATGCACGAAGAATTTGAAATGAGCATGATGGGGGAACTTAGATTTTTCTTAGGACTTCAAATTAGGCAATCTTTAAATGGAACATTCATTTGTCAAGAGAAATATGTTCAAGGATCTCCTCAAGAGATTTGGATTAAACTCTTGTAAATCATCTAAAACTCCCATGAGTACCACAACAAAATTGGACAAAGATGAAAATGGTCAAGGTGTGGACATTAAGAATATCGTGGTATGATTGAATCTCTTTTATACTTAACCGCTAGCCGTCCAGATATCCTTTTTAGTGTCTGTCTATGTGCTAGATTTCAAGCGGCTCCTAAAGAATCTCATATGAATGCTGTAAAAAGAATTTTCAAATATCTAATTGGCACATTTGACTTAGGATTATGGTATCTAAAAGGAGTCTCTCTTGATTTGTTAGGATATTCCGATGCAGACTATGCAGGTAGTCTAGTGGATAGGAAAAGTACCAAGGTACTTGTCAATTTTTAGGAGAGTCCTTAGTCTCTTGGTTTTCAAAGAAGCAAAATTCAGTTGCTCTTTCAACTGCCGAAAGAGAATATATCGCAGCCGGTAGTTGTTGTGCTCAAATGCTTTGGATGAAGCAAACTCTAGAGGACTTCAACCTAAGATTCTCTAAAATTCCTATCTTGTGTGATAACACGAGTGCCATTAACATTTCGAAAAACTCAATCCTTCACTCAAGAACCAAGCACATAGAAATCCGTTATCACTTTATCAAAGATCACGTTCAAAAAGGGAATATTGTTTTGGAATTTTTCAAGTCTTGTGATCAATTAGCAGAAATATTCACAAAACCGTTGGACGGGAAGACATTTGTTGGAATTAGAACTAGGTTAGGGATTGTTCGGGTTGATGGTGTTTAAGAACATCATTTTCTTACTATTCTGCTAAATACTGTGACAGCAGTCGACATAAAGAAGTGTATGTCGATCGGATGTTTGGCTCTGTCTAAAAAGATGTCGACATAACCTCGGGTATGTCGACAGGACTTTCGATTCTGTCATAGAACGGTCGGTATAATCATGATTCGGTCGACCGGAGATACAGCTTTAAAAGCCTTCCCGCGGGTGGATTTCAGTTTTGAACTCTAATTCCCTCGGGTATTTCTCTCTCTCGCGATTCTTTCTCCTCTCTTCACTCCTTGTCTTAGATCTTAAGCTTCCCTAAGATCAATGACTTCTACTTCTAAACTTCCGACCAAGAGAAAACGAACTTCACAGTCACACAAACCCTCAGAATCTCTTCCTCCGTCCATTGATAAGCGTCTATTTCGAAACGAAAAAGCTCAAGAGAGGTATACTCAGTACTTTCAATCAAAACCTCTAATCCTAAGTAAAGTATATTTATCACATGGAATAGCGGGGATTGATATCTCTGAATATACAGATTATTTAGGTTTAACTTCCTTGTTTAGCCTAAGGAGTAGTTACAATGAGGAAGCAATCCGATTATTTTACGCAAATTTGCACTCAATTCCTCACCATTTCGCCCTTAAGAGCTATGTGTTAGGATATCCTATAAGAATCACTGTTGACTCATTGAACACAATGTTCAAGTGTACCTCAAACGAGTTCACTGATAAATAAGACGATCAAGGGAAGGAACCCTCACTAGTTCAGTGCTCAGATTATCGAGATTTCTTGCGATTAATCACAAAGGATCCAAGGAACGTCCCGTACAAACCAAAGGCAAGTGATCTCAATATAACGGCACGCCTAGTACACCATATCATTACCTATAACCTGCTGCCCAAAGGCGGGGATAGAGACCATATCAGCAACATGGAGCTGTATGTTCTCTACATGTTCTTCCAACGGAGACGCTTCAATGTCGGATACATTATTATGAACCGTATGCTTGATGTCCTGGATGTGGCATCTAAGTCCTTGTCATTCAATCTCCTCATAATAGAGATTTTCTCAAAACAAGGTGTTCAGTTTCCTCCTTCAACTTCCTTCATCGAGGTGAGGCACCTTGATGTTTACTCTGCCTCCACACTTGCAAGGATGAGATTAGCCAAGGATGATGATGGAGTTTGGCATTACAAGAAAAACATGCCACCCAAGTCTCCCACTTCCTCTTCAAGAAATGACCCACCCTTGACATCAGATGAGCTTCACATTCCACCAGAGCATCGGACTGCTCGCGAGAAACAATTCTCTTCCTCCATGATTGAGGAACGACTTGATATGCTCACAGGACTCATCTCAAACTTAGCATCCTCAGTTGAGTCATTACATCATAAGGTTGATAAACTCCAGAAACAAGTTGATGCTTGGGACGACTACTATGAAGACGAAGAAGAACATGAAAAGGATGTTCCAAGATCTTCAGCACGACCTACTCCTTTTTCAGCTGAGCCAGATGTCACACCGGCTAGTGATCCGGTCAAGGAGCAACTTCCTGAAGTAGGGACGGTGTTGATTCCCTCCTCCACTGGAACTCAAGTTCTTGATTCCCCATCCTCCTCACCGATTACTTTTCCATCCTTAGATGACGAGGCATTAAGAGGAGAAAAGGATATCTAAGTAGATTTTGTTTAAATCTCTTTTAGTCTTTAAAAGGTTTTAAAGCAATCAATTATTTTTTATGATAACTATGTTAATTATGTATGAAAGATAAAATTAAAGTCTAGCAAGTGCTACAGAATTCGGTAAGTTGTTTTTAAAGCCTATGTCGACCGAACTGCTCAATATGTCGACCGCACGGATAACAGAAGTGTCGAAGAAGCAACTTATGTCGACAGGTAAGAAGTTCTGTCGACCGCTCAAAGTCCATAGAAGAATCATATGTCGACCGCCTATCAAGTATGTCGACCGGTTGAAGACAATTAAAGTTCAAGACATTGGATCGAATGTCGACCGGACAAAACTTATGTCGACCGCTTGTAATCCAGAGACAAATTGTCTGCGATCGTTAGGAACATCTGTCGACCGTTCAAGTTTCCAGCGGAAGAAGAAATTAGTAGTTATGTCGACAGTTAAAGAACTTATGTCGACCGGCTAAATTCCAGAGAGTTTTCCATGTCGACTGCCAAGAGTAGATGTCGACCGAAGAACTTCGAGATACTGAAGTTATGTCGACAGTTAAAGAACTTATGTCGACCAGATAAATTCCAGAGAGTTTTCCATGTCGACCGCCAAGAGTAGATGTCGACCGAAGAACTTCGAGATACTGAAGTCATGTCGACAGCTCCAAAGTTATGTCGACCGGTCAAGACCAACGACAGGAAAATTCTTCAACGGCTACTTCCTTATGAGTCTCAACGACTATCTCTATGTCGACAGCCCCCGAATATATGTCGACAGCGCCGAATTCTGACAGACGGAAATCTATAAATTGGAGACGAGAAGCCAAAAGAAATAGCCAATTTTCGAGAGAGAAAAACACGTCCAAACTCTGCTAAAATTTCTAGTTAGCTTTTCTCTTACTCTCTCTTCATTGTAAATCATATAAGATCATTCTCATTGTGATCGAGAGAGTAGTTTCAAATCATTCTCAAAAAACTTCAAGTTATTATTTGTGAGAAATTGTAAAGGGGTGACGCCTTTCAAAAAGAAGAGTCATTTGTAAGGTTTGATTGACACCCGGAAGTCAATCTTAGTAAAGCTCGAGGTAGAGCAGAAAGATCTTCAAGGAGCAACCAAGAAGCGCAGACGTAGACAAGGTTGGCTGAACCGCGTTAACAATTTCAGTGTTATCTCTCTCTCCCTTAAACTATTTAATTATTGTTTGTGCCTAGTTATTTAATAGATAACCAAATTTAGAAGAGAAATCAAGAATTTGCATTAAACTTATAGAAATATCTATTAACCTAATTCACCCCCCCACTTAGGTTAAATACGATCCTACAGCATGAAGGCGCCATGGACATTCCTCTACACATATTGATGTTAGTCTCTTTGGATCACTTCTTTTGAAAGTGATCCCATATTCATTTAATAATGTATTGTTCGTTATTTTATCTTTCAAATTTTTAACGGATGGGTACCTTTTAAGGAGGTTTTGAGGATGCGCGGAATCCCCAAGTCAATCATATTGGATCGGGACGCTAAGTTCCTTAGTTTCTTTTGGAGGACCTTGTGTGGAAATTTAGACCCTAAATTAGTTTTTAGTACCTATTTTCATCCACAAACAGATGGACAAACAAAAGTTATAAATCATATTTTGGGTACTCTATTGAGAACTATGATTAACAAGAAACTTTCGGAGTGAGACTTACAACTTCCTTATGTAGAATTTGCTTATAATCAAAGTGGGCATAATTCAACTCAACGCACACCATTTGGAGTTGTATATGGGTTCAATCCATTGACTCCTTTGGATTTCGTTCCAATTCCATCAAAAGACTTAGCAAACTCGGACAAAGTATCAAAGGTTTATTAAGTAAAAGCTTTGCATGAAGAAGTGAGCGAGAGTGTTCGAAAGAAAAATAAATCATATTCTAAACAAGCCAACAAGGGAAGAAAGGAGATCATATTTAACAAGGGTGCCTTAATTTGACTTCACCTTCGAAAGGATAGGTTCCCAAAACAAAGGAAGTTGAAGTAGCTTAAAAAAGCAGATGACCTATTCAAAGTTTTTGAGAGGAATAACAACATTGCATACAAAATTGAGCTTCCATGAAACTATGGAATTTCAGCTACCTTGAATGTACAAGATCTTTCTCCTTAATTGGGAGATGAGCAAGAGGAAGAATTGGATGTTTGGAAGAAGTGGATGTCAAGTGTTGGATTTCAGGTCAAATCCTCAATCACCTTGGGAGGATGATGCGGCTCAAGGAGCCATAAAAAGAACAAGGGCTAAAATATTATATACTAAGTTTGTTAATTTTGCAGGTCACTATTAGACAAATTCGAGTGGAAATTGCTTGACTGAGATATAAGCTATACATTGCACGTTTTAAAGTGGAAATTCTCTGTTGCAGATCACTAAAGATATTTTATCTTTACTTTAGTTAATTTAGTTTTCGTTTTGAATAGTTAAGTTTTCTTTTTTCAAATTAGGAAAGTTTTTATTTTCTCAAATTATGAAATTTTCAAATTGGGAAAGTTTTTTAATATGAAATTAGGAAAGTTTCTTTATTTTAAAAATTTTATAGCCTATTTAAAGGCACAAACCTCAGAGTATATTCAAATTTTAATATTACATGTTATTTTCCAGGATAAAACTTTTGATAATCAACTCTCTTTTTCAATCTACATTGATTATTTGCTAGAATTGAGAATCCAAGGCTTCATCGTTAGATAGAATTTTTTTAATTCTTTTTTTGCCTTTCTTTTTCATTCTCTTAGAGTGGAGCTTAAGGTAAGAATGACAATTTCCTCTTAATTTCTATCTAACAACTTTTCTATCATCTTCTATCCCCACATCTGCATAATTTTGAAATTTATTTCTCTGTGCACATACATTTTTTACGTCATTCTTCTGGATGGTGAAAAAGTTCTCCCTAACACTTTGAATTGAGGTCCAATAATGACTCTCGGTGGGTGAAATAAAATGGGGGAACAAAAAGAGAAACTCTATTGCAATATTGTGATGATCCCACCAAGACTTTGGATATAGATAAAAAATAAAGCCTCGGTGGGGAAAAATGGGGAACTAGAGGGAAGAATATTTATTACAATATTACAATGTCTCACTAACACTTTGGATTGAGGTTGAAAATAAGGTTCTTAGTGGGTGAACTAATATGGAAGACCGAGGAAGAAGCTCTACATTTGCAATTCTCATATCCACTTTCAACCTCGAGTGAGCCATTCAGATACACGATGAGTGAACAAGAGAAAAAAGAAAAAAAAAAAAGAAATAATGAGAGAAACTTCGTTGTAAATAAATTAACTATATACTTCTAATTATTAAAAAATAGTTATGAGTACCTCCATCATCGTATTAGTGATATTATCAAGCATACAAGATTTCATTATAACTATTGCACTCGGTGATATGATGATACAATGAGCTAATTTATTAAAGTCATAAAAAAGTAACTCTTCTTCATTTTTAGAATCATGAAAATCACATAGTTATTGATTTGAGAGTGGATTGTATTGCTTATGAACGATGTTGAAGAAATTAAAGATTTGAACATTATGAGATAGGACTTATGCTATTTGAGAAATATAATAGTCAAAAGAACAAAATCACATACTCACTAATGCAGATCCAGTAATGACATAAAACAAGCTTAACGAGAAAGATCAATTGCAAGGAATTTGAGGCATAGTGACAAGATCAAGCAATATCATACATGGAGTAAACAAGGACAGACCTAGTGAAGATGACGTAATTGAAGATATGATTGGTCTAATGACATGTTTCAAAGAGAGGGAATCTATCATGAATTAATTGTAGATACCCAAGAGAGGGAATCTTGGAGCATGTTGCTTCAAAGATATTAAATTTGTTGGAGATTGAAGATAAATAAGTTGAAGCAAAGAAGGATAAAGATCTCATCTAGCTTGAATGAATTCATATGCAAAAGATCTTATTAGACAAAATCTGTTCAAATCAAGTTTAAACAAAACCTTATCCAATGTAATCAACTCAAATATTGTGTAAACGTTGATTTGATATCATAACAACCTTAGAGACTTGATATCACACAGTTTAATATTTTTTTTTCATAATTAAATAGTTGTTAGTTTGATTTTTCCATTTGGGTTTTTTAAATGCACAAGACTAATGTTTTTTAGGTTAGATTTTGGTGGAATAAAAAAGTGAGTTTTTAGGGAAAATTTACTCTTTTGTTTTTCGCAAAAAATTTGACGATCTTGAAAGTTTGAAAGTTTAGCTTAAAAGTTTGATCTGATTGGTTTTCTTGTTGAATAATTTCTCTTCATTAGGTTCTTACATAAACAACTAAAAAACAAAATTATGGGAAAAAATGCAAGAGTGTGAGACTATTTTATAAAAGTCATTAATTGAGAGAAAAACATGTGTGACTGACTTTGATTGAGTGCAAACACGTTGGGGAGTGAGTGGGGTCCTTTTATTTTATTATTTATTCACTAACATTTTTGTTTCCTATCTTGTGTTGTGAGTAGCGACAAAAGGACCCAATAAAAGCTGACCCAAAAACATATCTAGAAGCTATCAAAAGACAGATAAAAAAACTTTACATGAGGGTCAGAGTCAGCAATCGAGCCGGCCCGAGCGAGTCAAGCAAATTTTTTTTCGGCTCGTCTAACCTGTCGAGTTTTTTGAGCCAAGCCTATCGAGCCTGTCAAGCCTATTCGGGGCTTGCAAGGCTTGCTCGAGCTCCGAGCCCAAAGTCTGGGCTCGAGCCTAGCTCGGCTAGGTAGCGATCCGAGCGAGACCGCGAGCCAGCTCGCTCGGATGGCGGCACTAATGAGGGTGAGAATGTTCGAGGCTCAAATAAGTAGCCTTGGTCGAAGGGATAATAAAGAAATGAAATAAGATGTTAAGTCCGAGAATGAGTGTAACAACTACAAAAGAGACCGCTATCATAGAAAAAACTGAGAAGATGACAATCCCTCCTTTTAATGGTAAAAGTGATCATTAGTTTATATGAAATGACTAAGAAATGTTGATCATATTTATGTCTGTTAAAACTACACAGAAGAAAAGAGAATCAAGTTGGCCTATGCAAGTACATGGAATCAACTAGTGAGAACTCAGAGGTGCATGAAGAAAGACTCATTTTCATGTGGGAAAAGATGAAAACACTTATGCGTAAGCGATTTGTTCAAAGTAATTATTATCGAGATCTTTGTAGGAAATTGGAAAAATTAAAACAAGGTTCAGAGAGTGTAGAAGACTATTACAAAGAGATGTAATCAACCATAATGAAAGCAAACATAAAAGAAGACGAAGAAGCAACCATGATACATTTTATTGGAGGATTAAATGGACAAATTTATAATATAGTGTAGCTAAGCAATATCTGAACATAGAAAAGTTATTACACAAGTCTGTCAAAGTCAAACAACAGCTAAAATCTAAGAAAAATTCAAAGGATGGATCTTTCTCAAACTCAACTTGAAAATATAATTTGAGGCATGATAAACAAAGTGTAAAGCCTAAAGAGGATTTCAAGGGAAAGACGATAGTCACCTCAAATAATGCTTCTATCAAAGGTAAGACTGAAACTACTCCAACGACTAGAGCTCGAGAAACTAAATGTTTTCAATATCAAGGATTCGATAACTATGCTTCAAATTTTCTGAACAAAAGAGCAATGGTAATACGTGAAAATATAGATGTTGAAAGTGAGAGTTCAAGTGATGGTGAGTGTAACACCAGTGTACATATTAAGTGTTTTAAGTTATCAAATGGTGCAATTAGAAATTGTTTGAAGTGATACATGCTGAATTAGGAGTGAGAAAAGAAGGTGAATTGGAATATGACACATGTCACTATAGGATTAGTACCTAATCATGATTGTGGCATAATTAGTGAAAATTATAGGATTATTAAGGTTTATTAATAATGATTAATTAAGTTAAACCTGACGATTAGCTTAGAACTAATGTGAATTAATTAGTGAAGCTATGTATGATTTAAATGATGATAATGGAGGTATTTTAGTAATTAAAGGAACATGTAATGATAAAATGGTAAAACTAAATGAATAAATTTGGAAAAAAATGTATTTTTACCCTATGAACCATCTAGAAATATTGGAAGTAGCTGATCATCAGTCATTTTTGTGCTGAAGAGTGAGAAATGGTGAAAGACAGAGAAATTGAGATAAAGGGTTTCAAAGATAGCAAGTGAAGGTTGAAGGGAGATGAGTTGAAATTAGTCTCTAATCCTTTGAGGAGAAGTGTTTCTCTCATCAAGAGAAATTTATTGAGCTAAGAATAAAGAGGTATGACCTTACATTACGTGGTTTAGAGTGATTATAATTATTCACATGATTACATTAAAGATAAATGACAATTCTAGAAACATCAATGGTTCTGTAAGTTGATTGTGAGTGATATACGAAAATTAGAAGTTTTACACCATGTTTTGTTTATTGGTTAACTAATCATATTGTAATATCATATATATGTTTATGAATGATGGAAATTTTAAATTGGTAGAGGTTGCGCATATTTAGTTAAAGTTGACCCAAAATTGTCAATTCTGTACAATTTAAGATTTCGTATATGAAACTAATGATAGACTAATCCAAAGTCATAAATCTTTTAGAAAGTCAAATTAAACCCCTTGAGTGACATATGGACTTTAGAATCATAGTATTTCATGGTGTATGGATAAAGTTGTGATATTTTGAAGTTATCATAAAACAGAGCATTGATTCCAAAAATTGTGAATGATACTAGGTAATTGAGGTGAAAGTGATTCATAATTGTACCTATTACTAGAAAGACTTGCTAAGGATAAACAAGAAAAATAGTATTGTGTGTTTTGCCGTTAATTAGTTCTACATCATAGAATAAGATGAATTGTTTTAATATGTTGTTTTATGCTTTATATGTCATGAGGAAATGCATGTCTAAAATGATGTAGAAAAAGCATGATTCAGTTTATGATATAATGGATTGTTGTTTTAATGTTATGAATATCACTTAACTGCTTGACACGTTCATACTGAGCATGTTCACGAACATCTCCTGCATCATGTTTTCTAGAAAGTTACGAACTATTTACATGCATGAGATTTCATATGAAACATAATATGAAAATGGTTGTTTCGGGTTGACATCGAATAACAACGAAAGAGAAAGATAAAAAAAAAAAGAGAAAGTTACGTAAATGTCGTTGAGAATGGGTTCGAGTTGGCTGTCCCGCTAGGTGCACTCAAGTTTGTGTTTGTGGTCTTCCGTTCCTTGCCAGGAAGTCCCAATGATGAAGAAGTTTTGAAATTAAAGAAAAAAAAGACCCATAATAAAAAGAAAAGAAAAGTTTTACTTATGCATATCATATATATGTTCATGCATATCTTATACTACTTGCTGAACCTTATGCTCATAAATAAGTTTTATGATGTACAAGACATGCACTAAGAGATATATTAGATGGATCGCTTTGTTCATGGGGGTAGTTGACGCTGTTTGAGCGGATTTTGACATGTGGGCAATGATTTTGAAGTTTTCAATTTCATATATATAACATGTAAATAGTTTACTGGACTTAACATGTAAACATGTTTTAAGTGAATCTAGTTTACATGTTTGCCTTAAATGATTTTTATGAGAAAATATTTTTTCGCTACAAGAAAAAAAATGAAATGAACATATTTCAAGTCAAGAATGACGTTATAGCGAGATGCCCCAATTAGAAGATCGTAGTGATGTTGCGTGCTCAACGTTCAAGCCAAGGATAATGAAGATGATGTACAAAGAGAGTATATATTTCATAGTAGATGACACGTGAATAATAATTGATAAGTTGATAATTGATAGTTTGAGTTGCACTAATAATGCTAGCATTTTGTTAGTAGATAAGTTGGAATTAGAAACCAAAAAGCATTTAAAGTCATACAAGCTACAATGGTTAAGCTTCTTGGTAAAGTTAAAGTTAATAAACAGGTGAAAATAAGGATAGAGAACAAATAAAGTTTGTCGATGTAGTTTAGTAACCTTGCCCACATCCGCGAAGGCATCTCATTGTAGATTTTTCCATTCCTATCCCTCTATTTTCTTCTAAGGACATCATCATTCTCACAATTTTCTCGAAATTGAAAATAACTCAAATCGTTCACTTATACTGTGAAAAATATGAAGTTAAGTCTAGGTGTCAAGGAAAAACTCGTGAGCACTTTGTCATATAAATTTTCTCTAAAACTTACTATCTCAACCTCAATTGAGCTCTCTCGATCTCTATTTGTAGATGTAGTCATCCATCTTTTTTCAGTCAAATATTCTGCTTAGACTGTTGACACATGGTTACTATTTTAATACAAATTTTCATAACTGTTGGAGGTACAGCCAACACCTTGCTACCGTTGGATGTTAGCAGTTGACACTTCTTGTGGCGGATCGATACCTTTAATGATCTAATATTCTTGATCTTTTACTACTTGTAGACAATTTCCTTGGTCGGTTTACACATCTAGCATTTAGATATTTTCCTAAACCTTGTTAAGCAGCCAAGACTTCTTCTACCTATCAACACTTAGAGATATTCTTTAGCTTTTTGCAGTCACCAATTTCCTCCCAAACATATCAATGTTTGTCGTTCTGGGGCCATCCTTTTTGCCATTGCGGTCTACCATTCCAGTTTTGAACTGTGCATCGGTCGATCTTTGCTTGGTTTGGTTGACAGTTTAACTATGTTTTGTAAATTTTAAGCTACAAACTTTTCACACGCAAAGTAGAAATACTAATATCTTTTTTAGATAGTATTTAGTAAAAATGAAGCAGTTTCAGATTATTCTGAACTTAATAAAAATGATTTCCTGTGTAGATCTTATCAGATTTTAGTTGGAGGAAAGTGTAGGGGAAGGAAAGAGAGAGCTCGGAAAGCTTCAATGGAGGATGATTGGAGAAAGCTTCTGCTGCAGATCAATGTCCATTCCATTGTACGCGATCGGCGAATACATCCAGTGATCATCGGAGCTCAAGAGCTGCAATCAAAATTTAGTCATCTTTAATCGAGCCCATGAATTTGTTGGTAAATTTCTGAGAAAGTTTTCTGATTTCAGAAGGGTTTGAAACCTTGATCTGAAGCTGCAGAAACTTCACGTAGTGGACTGCCTCTTCAAGCATGGTGCTGATATCGACCTGGGATCAAAACCCGCCATGAAAAACATGTTTATGGTCATCATTTTCACTGTCATATACGCCCAGTCGCTCACCTTTGTCCCGTTCGGAATGAGTTTCTGCAAAATTCTGAGTCTCTCGTTTATTCTCTCTCTTCGTTTCTGCAAGATGAAACTCCTCAGAAGGTTAGATTTGAACAAAATGCTTCTGATTGTGAAGAAAAAGAGCAGAAAAAGGGTGTTTTTTCTTACTCTTGCGTAGAGACTCTGTGGATCAGTTGCTGACCCTCGTTCGGATCTGGTCTTTCCATTTGAGTAGAGAGCTTCGCACCGTTTTGAGCCAGAAGTTGCGCAACTACTGGAGCTCTGTCCTTCAGATCCTCCGTCGCCGTCTGTTTCGACGCTGGTTTTTGAAGAATTTTTCTTGATTTTTAGCCTGGTTTTTGTTGTCTCTACAGTTTTTCTGCTCTTCTGTGTCTGCATTTTCAAATCGTATACCCATTCGGAATCGAAATAAATTACTCAGAAAATGTGATTTTGATCTTCAAACTTTTGATCTTACATGTTGAGTGTCTCGAGATTTCTTCATAGGGTTGTCAGATAAGTGTGTGTTCATCACTCCGCCATTAAATTTCCTTTTCAATCCTTCTTCTTTGCCGTAATTATTGGCGATCGACGTTGGATGATTGTGGTCTAAAATCTCACATCCATCACTACCCATATCTCCATGAATACGAAGAGCTCGATGACGATCTTCCTCCAAAACATGAGCTAAAGATGGAAAAAAAGATCCACCCTTTCCCTCCCCCACAGAATTCATGTCAATGAACAAAGAGAGATAATTTGGTTGGGGAGTGAGAGAGGACATATAACTACAGCTATAATCTTTTTTGGTCAAGTGAAAATCAGTATCCAAATCGTCTAGAGAATAAAAGCAGCTCTTGGGAGCCGGATTAGCCGGAGGATCAATGCCCATTAGCGGCGGTGAGCTCACGCAGGCATCATCATTTCCCGGCGAAGAAAAGTGTCTGAGAAAACGGGGCATTTCGAGCTCATCAGAGTTAAAAATTGCATTGAAAGAGCTCCATTCTCCGTCGGGGAAAAAACCCAAAGACTCCATTTCACCCCCTGCAAAAACCCGTCGGAGAATTTGTTTGTTTTCCCGGCGAGATATCGGGGATGGAACAGTAAGGTTAATGGCAGTTCGTGATCAAAAGAAGTCGAGATATATTTATAGTCAAAACTCAGATACACGAACGGAATATTGACTTTGCTTCCACATAATTGATTAGTTTATTACTAATCATATTTAATGATCGTCATCTTAGAGTTAATACGGTGGGACCAAAAGAGAAAAATACAACTCATTTGGAAAGAGACAAGAGCATGCAATCACAGATTTAAATAGAATAGTTTTTTAATCACCGAAGTCTCTCCCATTTTGCTTTGATTATTCAACTCTTCCATTAAGATCAAGTTCTTTAAAATCTTAGCATTCAGGGATTTACTCTACTAAAAAAACGAATTAGGGCTACTCTTCCCATCAAGAACAAGTTCTTCAAAATCTTACCTTTCAGGGATTTACTCATTAAGAAAAGAATTAGGGTTACGTTCTCGTCGGTAAATTCATTGGTAGAAACCGACTGGACCCGCTGTAGTTCANACATCAACCCTCTACCTTGACCTCCATAAACTTTCAAATGGTTGAAATCTTCTTCGAAACTTTCAAATGGTTGAAATCTTCTTCAAAACTTTTTTTTTAACATCAATCAGCTTTCATTATAATATTATCTAATCCAAAATACATTGTAGTGAATAGGAATATACTTTACCAATACAACATAAAGTTTACTTTTGTAAGTAACGTGATATCGAGCACACCTACCAATAACACATTCAAGGGTTGCCATTGTTTTCATAGAACAAGTCACTGCAGTTTTCATTTGCAATTTATTTTATTGATGCAAGAATTTGGTCCGCTTAATTGATAAGCTCATGGTCACGTTAAAAACAAATTTTTCTATTTCGACGTTGTTTACCTTTAGTCAGAACTTGCACGGTTTTATTTTCCCAAAGCTTATTTTAAGATGTGTTGTACTAGTCACATCTTATTTGATGCATCCTCTTGAATTATATTGGGTAAAATTCGTGCATTTTTCGCAAATGAAATTCCAAGTAAATTCTTGCATTAAATGAGATAAATTATTTCATGGTAAGTTTAAATGAGAATGCTTCATCATAGGAAGGCCACCACATTTACTATGCATGATATTTTATTTGATTTCTTAAACATGTTTTAGCCCTATCGAACATGTGATTTGTCATTTGTTTGACGAACACTTGGAGAAAGGGAATGATAAAACGAAGCAACTCGCGATGTCAGAGCCTTGGGTGACAGCTAACATTGTTTTTAAGTGGCCATCTTTTACCTAACTAACCTTATTCTAAGTATTTATATGGAAAGATAAGTTTTAGTTGAGTTGTTTAAGAACATTTGTACATGTTTTCATGAAATTAATTTAAGTTATTTTTACCATTGAAACTTGGCATAATTTAAACGGATTCTCTGTTGCGGTAATTTTTGCTAATTGTACAATCAATTACATTAAATTTCAAATTGTATTTCTTTCATCTTTATGGCTTTTGTTGATTTTTTCTATTTGCAATTTCTCGTATACAATTTTAAAAAGGACAAATTTCAAGTTGCCGAGGATTATTGAATTTTGTAAAGTTTGTGTGCGCACGTTATATTCTAAGTTATTATCAAACCAAGTGTCTAGCATACGAGTTCTCAGGTCCTAGCTGTTATAAGAATACTTGAATCAATGAAAGCAAATTCTACGCTTCATTTTTCGTAATCTTCCCGACATGATAACTTTTGTTAATCCTCTTAACATGGTATCGTAGGCAGAGGCTCCAAGATCGAATATGAACAAAGTCTTGAAAAATCGACATATATAAGAGAGAAGGGTTAAACAAATATACATAAACGATAAAGTTATCGTCAACTCGTATGCTTTGAGCTTAACGATCGAGAGTAAGACTTCGACATGCTCTTTGTTTCGGGTCAAAGGCCTACTAGCGACCTTGATATTCTCCCCGTATTCCATCAAAGCTTTCATCAATACGTGTAATAAATGACACTAACTTTTGACCAATTCCAATTACGTCCTTTGAGATGCACACGTGTGGTCAAAAACCTTCTGCCGTCTAACATTTACAACTGCTTCTCACTTTTTCAATGCGAAATGGACATGTTCATTCATGGCGCAGTCTTTCTTGTCACACGACATACACCCGTGACATTTAATGTATCACAAACTTTGGTGGCTTGCACGGACGACTTTCAAAAGCATTGACAAACATCACTCATTAAACATTGATCATAGTTTTCGTTAAATATTATACATTTTGGAAAGGTGATGGGAAAATTTTGTTGTTTGAGTATCCAAATTAAGAGAATTATACTAATAAACTAATCATTTTTCATTCTTGCCTACAATTTTGAATGACGTGTTCTAGTCGGACGAGTTAAGATATTGCAATCAACCGCATATTAGACTTTTGTTGCATTCTCATGCCGGGCTGCGATAAATTTAGTACAAATCTCTGAATCGCTGAAACATAAATATAATGAATATTCTAATTCGAAGCAACCAAGAAAAATGAATATTGTAATTGAATCAGAATTTCATGGCTGAAACCCCAATCTCTGGATCGTCGGAGGTCAGATATGCAGAGAGATGCATTGACTTTCTGTACCGAATGATAATAAAGGCATCTACCATAATTCAAAAAAAGGGTCTTGAAAGTTGACAGGCAGCTCTTACCACCCCTAAGATTCCGGCGACTGCGGAGGAGCATGGCGCTTAAGTTATTTTATGGGAAGATATGGCCGGCCAATGCACGACACAGCCTGAGAATGCCCAGTGATTTTTAAATGCGAAAAGGGAATAAATCTGGTGAAAATAATGAAATGGGAGGGAGGTGAAAGACGCTCAGATTTTATTCCGGCCCAGGGTTTGTCTCGAGGCTGTCGGGGAACGTCGAAGCACAGCCACTGAGGTTGTTCCTTGTCAACTCCGACTCTTTGAAACATTGAACAATAGAGCTCCCTCCATGCCTCTTTAATGGGCTCCATCCTCCCTTGTTTGCACTACTGCTAAACTGCATGCTCTCTCTCCCTCTCTCTCTCATAATAGTGGCTGCAAAGTCAACAATTTCACCGACACTTCTTACATTATAATTCTCTGGAATGATAGTTATATTATTTAATTGAATTAAAAAACCACAATAGAGTTCCCAAACACCTTTTAAATTACAAATTTGGCAACGTTAAAAACGCCGTTTGCTACGTGACAGGTTTCGGAACATGCCTGAAGCTCTCTATCTCTCTTCTTTCCAGTCTGTCCGAATTTTGTTTTGCTTCCAATATCTCAAGTGGTACGAGTCAGGAATAGTGGTCGTTTAGTTTAGCAATAACTAAGCGTCATTCTCAAGATGTTAGAAACAAGAATCACATAAAGATTTTCAGAAACATGCATGCATATGTTCATAGGAACCTCATTTCAACTGTAAGAAAACCGAAACTGCAGACATCGGACAACCATTTTCAGAGTTTAAAAAAGGAGTCAACGTATCCTAGTCCTCTTTTGTAATTCCAAACTAGGTAACCATCTTTCGTATACTAAATCCACCAATGAAACAGAGGTAAAGATTATCCATTGAACTTAAACTCGTAAAAAATGGGCTTCTCTTTCTAACTTCGACAAAATAACGCCGATTTCATACCGATCTGCAAAGTTTTTAGCCAGAATAAAATTTCCAACAATAAATCTCACCGATTAAAGACAATGTCTTGCATTAATTTAACTTATCAGGTTCTCCCGAGACTTAACCTAATGTCTCGACGTATATGCATTGTAAGAAAAATGTTAGAACATTTTTAATATGCTTTTTATCAATAATTCACCAAATTCAAGCACAAATTGAACCATCCAACGAAAGGAAATCCATCCATAAGTTCCTAAAAACCCAATAAGTTCAGCCAATTCAAAGTAATATTGAAAATCTCATCCCAATTTTTATTCCATAAACCTTCCATTCCAAGCTTTTAGATCTTTGCATCGAATAAGAAAGCTAGCTTCTCATGCTCCATTAACCAGTACAAATAGAGGTTTGTCTCCCAACCTTTCTCGGCCCTGATACACTCATAAACCAACATTCAGATATGGATTCAAAGAAAAAGATATACAAGATGATCATAGAAACCACCCAACGAAAATGGAGACCAACTTCAAAGCAACAACCTTAAATGATTTTGGTCATTGGGGATTTGAGAAAGCAGACAACATTATACCTTAAGTTCCGGCAATTCAATTACGCAAGCGCACTCAACCACCTTCACTCCAACACGCTCTAAAGAAAAAAAAAACAAAACACAATAATCACTGCATGATCCCGCAAGTCTTATAAACCAAGCAATTGTTCTTGTTGTTCGCAGTTATATGTGGGTTTTCCGTGAACATGTGTGAATTTTCTGCTTCTTCAGCAGAACCACAAAAAAGGCAATCTCTAAGCATTTTCACAAATCAAAACATGTCATGGAGTGCATGCATTGCTTGGATATGAGAGTGAAATATTATTGCAATCCTCAAATAATTGAGTAAACACCACTAAAATAAAAAATAAAAACTATGAAACGTAAAATATGTAGCAATCTTAACAGATGACGTTTAGTGTCATTGCGACACCAATTAAATTGTGGGTCCCACTCACATGAAACCAAGCTTAGAAGAATACCTAAAAGGCTTATGGCGGCACACAAGGTTCCACCAGTGGCAATGAGATCGTCTACGACAAGTGCGTGTTCCCCAGCTTTGACAGCCCCTACATGCATCTCCATTGTGTCTGTTCCATATTCTAAAGAATACTCTTCTGAAATAACCTCCCCTGATCAAATGAAGTACACAAATATCTAAGGACTAATATCCTCAGCAGAAAACAAAACCTTGCACTGCATATGACTGAAATCAAATGCCTCTGAGAAAAGTTCTGTTTTACCAGGTAACTTATTAGGTTTCCTCATTGGCACGAACTTTGCGCCAATTGCAAGGGCAATAGGAGGACCAAATATAAAACCTCTCGCTTCGACGCCTGCTTTGCATAAGGCGGAAAAATAGTTAAAGTTCGGATAGATTCGACGACATAACAGGTGAACGAGTAAAACTTTTACAGAAAATGGGCAATGAATCTTACTTAAAGAATCTATCAGTCGAGCCTTTTAATATGTTGTGCATAATAGAGTAATCAAGAAGGCATGTTTTGTGGATGGGGCCGGAGAAATTGAGGTTGGTACACCACATTTTGAAATTTATACATGTCTAGTTCATTCTTTCTTTTACATCACAAAAAATGCTGTGTCCATTTCGAATAGAAGTAGAAATAGATTGTGTTTTGAAATAAACCAGGTCCAAATGACAATCTATTCAACAAAAAGAACTAACTCAAGTTTAGGTATTATCATAGACATTTGAGAAGGAGGATGCTGGAAAGGTTAAAACGGTGAAATTTTGCCGTTGGTAGAGTTAAGGAATTTCATTTGATACATTTTTATCAGATGTAATGAAGACATGAATGTATTCTACTTGCAATAGAGATCAGTAAGCCACCTCATGAGTAAAGAGTAATGGAAAGAGGACTTAGACAAACAGCTGAAACTAGAGTAACCTTCCTAGTATGCCAAAAAATGAATCATCTGCAAAGTAGACATATCTAATCAGGAAAGCTAGATTACCAGCAACAACAGAGATATCTTTCCCTCTATATCTCTCAGCAAACAAATCAATAGTATCCCGAAAAGCCTTTATATCAAGTAGCAACGTCGTAATATCTTGGAACATAATGCCTGCCGAATGGAAAGCCCATGAAGCTAAAATTAAGCGATCTCAAATTAATCCAATAAAACCCACTAAACGAATCAGAAAACCAAATGTAAACTGCTAATTTTTAGGTCGAGTGATTCGGGGGGAAGTGATAAAAACCTGGCTTTGGAAAGTCTGGGATTACTCTAATGGCTTTTGCAATTGATGCTATTCGAATATCCTCGGAAGCCATTCCTTGATCCCCTAGTGACCTGCTCGCTGCTCGGTTGCCGTTGGGCACAGAGTTACGACAGTTGTATGTAAATGAAGATCGACGAAGATGGTCGTAAATAAATAGGGAAAAAACATATTATTACAATAATTTTTAATTGAGAGGAAAATAAGTTTGACCAATATGCTGTCCGTAACCATAGATCTTTATGACTAATTTTTCCATCTTCCACGATTATCTCCCCGGTCAGAAGAAAATCAAACGAAGCAAAAGATGATAGATAGATGAGGGGAAGAGATTACCAAGCCTGCGCAAGGAAGGGAGGGTGGATCGGTAATTGTCCAAGTGGGTCACCGTCAAATGAGCCGCCGGTAAGACGCCGAGACTAGAAAACGCAGGTAACAGACGGCAGGAGCCAGATTTGAAGAGGGCGAATTTGGAAAGTGCAGAAAAGGAATTCGCGGAGGAAAGAAGAGAAGATATCTGCATTTTATGCACGCTGCTGTTAGGCTGAAGAAAATCAAAATGGAAGAGTTCAATGACGGGCCTATCGAATTTTGGTCCAATTCGCTGCGCTGTATTTGATTGTTCAAGCTTTCCACTTTTTATTTGTGAGAGGGACAGATTTGCAACAAATAATTTTATAAAAGAGAGTAATGTATTTTCTTTTTTATTAAATCGATAAAAAAAATTAGTTATGATCATGCTCCATCATATGGCTTTGGTCGAGGAATCTATGTTTCGATTAATGGTGTGCATTGTGTTTCAACGACTACACGGCTTCCTCGTATTGTTGGTTGATCTTAAAGGCTTTGTTGGAGGTCGACCTTAAACGCATTGTTCCTACGGTCTAATGTTGTGTTCCAAGCATATATGCAAAATTGAGTAAATATAACATCAATTAAATTGACTATTATTCCATGTGATTAATTCAAATATTGGTTGGTTTGCTTAGTCTTTTATATGCAAGTGAGCCCATTTATTATGTCAAACTCTTGGTTGCGAAGCTCACCTACTACTTTTGAACACCTCAACTGACAAATAAACAAATAGTGAAGGTCATATTTGTAGAACTTTTCCTACTTATATTGTTCATACTCATGAGACCAATTGATAATCAACCAAAACAGTAATTGTCCAAATTCTTATATGCTACATGAGAAAACAAAATCTAAGCTAGCAATATCAACAAAATCCAAGCAATTACTAAAACAATAAACAGAAAAAAGAGACATTAATATTTTAACGTATAAAACCCTCCAAATCGAATGTAAAAACCACCGGCGAAGGGCCATTGAATCAAAACTCTACTATGTCAAAATAATAGATACATCAAGTTCTCTCTATATCATCAAATTAGAGTAATACAATAACATATCAAGTTCTAACAATAATCTTGGATTCAAAAAAATAAAGAGACAAATGATACACAATGGTATAAAATGACAGCCTCATTTTTATCCCAAGAGACAGTCATAAAAAGAACAAAGTATGATCTCACCATTCAAAACGTACCTCTATGTATTGCAAAGCTGTTGTTGAAATTTTGAGCCAGTCCAACGATTCAATGTGGAGAAAAAAGAATTCAATTCTACCTAGTGCAGAAAAATCTGAACCTTTTTTTTTATTTCTCTATTCTCTCTGTTTTTTTTGTCCTCACTCTCGCATCATAACCTAGCAGCCCCTTTTCTTTTTATTTAGATTACATATCCTAATGGGCTTAAGTAGTCAACTCACAAAAAAAGTTGGACCTAATAATTTGCTCCATCAAGTGATTTTGTGGGCTCTCGCAAGGCCGCTTCTTGCGTATAAGCTTTAAGCTTCTTCTTAGACAAAGATTTTGTAATCATGTGTGTTGAATTCTCAATCGTATGGATTTTCACTATGCTCAACTACTTACTATCAAGCACGTCATGAATCCAATGATAGTACATCGATGTACTTTCATGTCGAATGAAATGTCAAAGTTTTGGAAAGGTAAATTGCACTCTGACTATCATTGTAGACAATTTATTTTTCTTATTCTAAGTCAAGCTCCTCTAAGAACTTATTCATCCACAAAGCTTCTTTGCAAGCTTCTGTGATGACAATATGCTCGACCTCTGCAGTTGACAAAGCAACGCACTTTTGTAATTTGGATAGCCAAGATATAGCTTCATTAACAAAACTCATCAAAAACACCAAAGTGGACTTACTAGAACACATGTTGCCGACCAAATCCGAATCTGCGTATCCAACCAAAGTCGGCTCTCCAATACCAAAATACAGACATACTTTAGAAATGGCTCTCAAGTATTGAATGACTCATTTTACTACAACTCAATGTTCTTTGTCAAGACTAGCGAGAAAATGACTCACTACTCCAACTGCATGAGCTACATTTGGCCTCGTACAAACTATGATATACATCAATTTGTCAACTACAGATGCATATGGAACTGAGATCATCTCTTTATTTTCTTTCTCTTTGTAGGACACTGCTTAGCATGAATCTTGAAATGTCGTGCAAGTGAAGAAGAAACTGCTTTAGCTTGATCCATATTGAAACTCTTAAAAGCTATTTCGATAAATCACTCTTGAGATGACCATAATTTTTCATTCTTCAGTTCTCTGGTAATGTTCATGCCAAGTATTTGTTTTGCATGTCCAAGGTCTTCAATAGCAAATGAGTGACTCAACTCTCTTTTTATTTTCTCAATCTTGTTGATATCATGACAAACAATCAATATATCATCCACATACAATAAAAGAGTAATACAATTCTCATATGAATATCTCTTTACAAAAGCACAGTGATAAGACGATGTTCTGGTATACCATCGACCAATCATGAACGAGTCAGACTTCTTGTATCATTGCTTATGTCTAGGTCCTTGTTTCAATCCTTACAACCTCGTATTCAATTTGCAAACTAGGTTTCACTTTCCTTTAATTTCAAAACTCTCTAGTTGCTCTATATAAATTTCTTCAACTAAATCTTTGTGAAAGAATGCAGTTTGCATATTAAGTTGTTCTATCTCTAAATTCAGACGGGCAGCGAGACTAAGAACAACTCAAATAGAACTCATCTTCATAACATGAGAAAATATCTATTCAAAGTCAACTCTTTTCTTCTAACCAAATCCTTTCATAACCAGTCTTGTTTTGTACCTTGGTTGTGAGTTATTTTTGGGTAGTTTTTAACTTGTAGAGCCACCTATTTTTTAGGGCCTTTTTACCTGTTGGTAGTCTAACCAACTCATAAGTTTTGTTCTCAAGCAAGAATTGTTTCTCTTCTTCCATAGATTTTAACCACTCTTTATTATTTTTTAGCGTGATAGCCTCTATGTAACTTCTAGGTTCTCCTCTATCTATAAGCATCAAATACTCTTAGTCACTATATCTTTTATTTTTGCATGGATCTTTTCAAAACAAGTTCAATCAATGGTGGAGGGGATTCTTGATCAACTGGCTCAACACTATCATTTATCAGAGAATGATCATCATTAGCAAATCACCATTATCTTGTGGTTCATCTCCCTCTTGATCAAAACTTACTGGGGAATGCTAAACTTCACCCAATCTAAATGAGATTTTTGCATAGGAACTAAAACTCTCACCTTTATCAGAATCTTCATCGAACTTATCTTCAAGGAACACAACATCCTTGGTTCTTACGTCCAATAGTCTATAACCAAACTCATCATGATCATAACCCAAAAAGATACATGTCTTAGCTTTGTCATAAGTTTGGATCTCTCATCCTTCAGAATAACAAAAGCCCTTCATCCAAATGCTCATAATTATTCATACAAGACATTTTCTCTACTCTACACTCTGCTAAGAACATCACCATCGAGAGTTATAGCTGGAGAAAATGTTGATGAAATTCACTACAGTTTGCATAGCTTCTACCTAAAAGATCTTGGGAAGCTTAGCATGAGAAAGCATATATGTGATTCTTTTTTCAATTATTCCATTTATCTTCTCAGTCACACCATTCAACTTTAGTGTCTTAGCTAGAGTCTTCTCATGTCTGATATCATAGACTCGTAATATCTCTCAAACTGTCCTTGATACCGGTCATCATTATCAGCTCTAACTGTCTTCAGCTTCTTTCATGTCTCGCTTCCAACTCTAATAAGAAACTCTTTGAAGACAGCACAAATCTGATCTTTGTTTTTGAAAGCGATACTTCAAACTTTCCTTGAGTGGTCATCAATAAATATCACAAAATAAACCTAATATCTAAGAGATTTATTTCAAATAAACAAACATATGTGTGAGTCAAATCAAAAATATTTTACTTTCTATGTGGTGGAAAACAATAAAATAAAACTTTGTGTCTTTCTAGTGATACAATCAAAACAAGTTTTAATAGGTGTACTTTATAAATTTGTTAAGAATTGCTTCCAAGTGAGGATCTGTATATTCTTCTAGCTGACATGATCAAGTCTCTTGTGCCACAAATCAATGATAACACATTTTTGAATAACATTTATCTCTCTTTTGTATGACTCTCCTTATTCGACGTAGAGCGTCTTTATCTTCTTCTTTCCTTTCCAATGATCAACGATCCTCTTGTCAACTTTCATTTCCTTTCACCAAAATAATTGTCAAACTCATCATCATCAAGATTTCCAATAAAAATCAAATTGAGCCAAATATCCGTGACATATCTTATATCTTTGAGAACTAACTTATTTCCAAGGTTAGTCTACAAACAAATGTCTCAAACACCTATAATCGTTGAAACATTATTATTACCCATCTTAACATTACCAACGTCACTCAAAGAGTATATACTAAAGAAATCAGTGCCAGGAGTAACATGAAGAATGCACAAGAATCAATCATCCAACCAGTATCCTGGAAAAATATACTAACACAACTGTCGTCAGAAAAAATACTAGCAAGTTCCTTGGCTCACTGCATTAGCTTTGCTTCCTCTTTCTTCGCTTTTGAAAGTTCTCTCTTCAAAACTCTGTATTCTTTCTCATGTCATCTGACTTGTCGCAATGAAAATATTTGAAGTCTTTTGTGTTCTTAGAATCCCTCTGAATTTTTCTTGTTTACCTTGTCCATGTAGTTGTCTACTTTTCCTATGTTCAGGCTCCACAGGTCACCTTGACGATTTTTCTGCAAGAGTATCTAATAAGTTAACTTATGAATGTCAATCAAACCATTATAATTCGACTTTTATTTTAGAAGAGCCTTACCTTCTACAATTTTTTGCTTAAATAAAAAATCACAAATAACTGGTTTAAAGCATTTTCTCACACTTTAAATATAAATTTCAAGTCCAAATATATCGTTTGTAAGTATAAATTTCAGCGGCACGTTCGCATAATTTTTCTCGCGCTAAGCTACTCCTCAAATGAACTCCCCTTCAACTATTTGTAATTTTGACCTTATGGGAATTTTCAATCGACTTAAAGTGGATTTTAGTTAAAATATTAAACACACATCTTAGAAGTATTAAGCACCTTATTAGAGGGTATATATAGGTAAAATTATTAACAATTAAATATATCATAAAAAATAATAAAAAATTATTGGATATTCAATAAGTCAATAACATCATGGTAGATTGACTAACCAATAACATACCCATGTGACCATAAGATTAGACAACTCAGTGTGATCAAATTCATAACTCTAGTTTCCATGATGTTTCATCGTAATCTAATACTTTAATTGTTTTCATCTGTGAAATACTTTTACATTTCATATCAAGTCTTTATCACTCGAACTATATGTTACACATTTATATTATTAACAAGGAGTTGAGTTATCCTTAATAAAAGGTCAACACATTATATTATTAGATCATATCAAGTAAATTAATAAAAACTGAGAAATAGTCGACTCTAAACACCAGTAAAAAAAACCCTTGCATTCAATGGTTTTTGCTCAAGTGGTAAAACTACACACAGATTGAGGGATTCAAACATTGTCATTAAAAAATTGAAGCCAAGTCTTTATGGAAGAATAAGAATGAGAGATGAATATACATAAATGGGTTGAAAAACTAGGAACCTGGACTCTTTTGGAAAACGTCAATAAAAAGGATTTAACAACGTTTGATGAACTCAAATAGTTCTACAAAGTTTCAATGGATATCTTAAGGAGACAATTAAAGTTTGACTTGTTTTAGTAAAACATTTGTAGTGGAAGTTATTTAATTTTGAAATCTGTGAAAATCAGAGAAAACTGAATAATTTTTTAATAGAACATTTTAGCTGTCTAGATAAAGTTCAAAGTAATAAAGGAATATGTGAAGAAAATAATAAATTACATATTCTTTATGAATGAGACAATCCTAATTTTTATAAGCAGAATCATATATCTTTTCATAAATATCTGTATCTCAGAAGGAAGGTTAAATGACCACAGCGCTATGGTGAAATTCATTTGATGGATTACACATTGAATAAATTAAAAGATGGAGAAAGATCAATTTATTTAGATGCAATTTAGTGCGATTGCTTTGATAGTTTGGTTATATCATAAAGAAAATTAGATTTTTTTTCAACTATATCTTTCCTGTTTAAGCAGAGATAAACTTGGTGTGTCATCAGTTTTTAAGTTGGCATAGTGTCACAGTCTTAGCAATCAAGATTGTGTTCGCTATGCTGCTTAAGGCTTGCTGTCTCCCCTAGTTTCTCCGGTCTGCCAAGCTTCCCTCGAAGCTGTTTGCCATTCTGCTCGCTGTTCTTCCTCCTGTACGGCCAAAGCTCTGATCGGATCTGCTGTCATTTTGCTGCTTCTCCCTTATTCGGATGCTGCTGCGGGCCTCCTTCATGCTCAGATCTACTGACTCCCTGTTCGCCGCTCCTCCTTGGATGCTGCTGCTGTGCCTCCAGCTTGATCCCTAGCTGTTCATCTTCTTTTTTATTTCCTCCCCGAGGCGCCCTACTTGATGCCAACTGAGTTGAGTTGATCATTTTTGTTCCTGCTGTTTTTCTGTTTGAGTTTGACTTATGTTATTTGCCAATTTTTCTGGTTGTGAGGGCTTATCTCA
>QAOC01016274.1:11005-66810 GCA_003255005.1 Begonia fuchsioides
GACTGACGGGGAGTGATGTATGACACACACAGATATTTTATAAAAATGTTTTGAGTATTTTGAAGATGTAATTAAATGTATACCCTTATTTTCGTGTGATGAATTTTAAAGTATTTTAGAGTGAATGTATTTTGAACTATAGTCTTCCGCTGTAAGTTTACGTTATTGAATGATTATGTATTTTTGATAAAGGTGGAATTCAAATGTATGTTTTTATCATTGACAGTTTCCTCGTAAACTATTTTACAAAGTAAAAGATAGTTTTCAGAAATTTTTAAAGTAATGAGTTTTCCACCAAAGTAATGTAAGTAAGTAAGTAAGTAATTGTAGTAACGGACCGGTTCTCGGGCTGCCCGCGAGTAAGCAAAGTAAAGTAAAGTAAAGTATAGTAAGGTGAAGTAACGTAAAGTAAGGCAGAAAGCGGCGGCATGGGAATCGGGTCGTTACAATTTCCTTCAAACTGATGATGAACCAGTTGAAGAGAACCCAGAAAACCCACCGGTTGAGCCTCAATTGAGAAGATCTTCGAGAGACAGAGAACCTTCGAGAAGATATACTACCAGTGATTATATGTTGCTCACTGAAGGCGGAGAGCCCATGAACTATCACGAGATTATGTCAAATGAAAAGAAAGATGAGTGGTTGTCGGCAATGGAAGATGAGATGAAATCCTTACATGACAACGACACTTATGATTTGGTAAAACTACCAAAGGGCAAAAGAGCTTTGAAAAACAAGTGGGTTTTCAAAATAAAGTCAGAAGAAAATAGCTTACAACTAAGGTATAAAGCAAGATTGGTTGTGAAAGGATTCAGCCAGACAAAAGGTGTTGACTTTGATGAGATTTTCTCGTCTGTCGTGAAGATGAGTTCGATCCGAGTTATTTTGGGACTTGCAGCAAGTTTCGATTTGGAAGTCGAACAACTTGATGTAAAGACGGTTTTTCTTCATGGAGATTTAGAGGAAGAAATCTATATGGAGCAGCCTGAAGGCTTTAAAGCTAAAGGGAAAGAAGATCTTGTCTGCAAACTGAACAAAAGTTTATACGGGCTTAAACAAGCGCCAAGACAGTGGTACAAAAAGTTCAACTCTTTTATGGAAGTAAATGGTTACAGTAAGACTACTTCCGATCACTGTGTGTTTGTGAAGAAATTTTCTGACAACGACATTGTGATTCTTTTGCTATACGTCGATGATATGTTGATTGTCGGACATGATGCCGATAAAATATAGAAGTTGAAGATAGAACTCAGTAAATCTTTTTCCATGAAGGATTTAGGTCCGGCTAAGCAGATTCTTGGCATGAAGATTAATCGTGACAGGAAAAAGAAAAAGTTGTGGTTATCTCAGGAGAGATACATTGAGAAAGTTCTTGAAAGATTCAACATGAGCAATGCAAAGTCTGTTGGATCTCCACTTGCAGGTCAATTTAAGCTGAGCACCAAACAGAGTCCTACAAGTGAAAAAGAGATTCAAGAGATGAAGAAAATCCCTTATGGATCCGTAGTGGGAAGTTTAATGTATGCTATGGTATGTACAAGACCAGATATTGCTCATGCAGTAAGCGTTGTTAGTCGTTTTCTCTCTAACTACGGGAAAGAGCATTGGGAAGCAGTGAAATGGATACTCAGATATCTAAGAGGTACTTCCAAGGTCTGTTTGTGTTTTGGAAATGGTAAACATGTGTTAGATGCTTTCACAGATGCAGATATGGCTGGTGATATTAATTCAAGAAAGTCTACATCCGGCTATATGGTTACCTTTGCAGGGGAGCAGTTTCATGGAAATCAAAACTCCAAGATTGTGTTGCATTATCAACTACAGAAGCTGAGTATATTGCAATAACAGAAGCTTGTAAAGAGGTATTGTGGATGAAAAGATTTTTGCAAGAATTGGGTTATGATCAAGATAAATTAATTTTGTATTGTGACAGTCAAAGTGCAATTTATCTCAGCAAAAATTCTACATTCCACTCTCGCACAAAGCATATTGATGTGCGTTATCATTGGATTCGAGATGTGTTAGAATCCAAGATGTCACAGCTCGAGAAAATTCATACCAGTGAGAATGGATCTGATATGATGACAAAAACTTTGCCTAAAGAAAAGCTTAATTCTTGCAGGCAGAAAGCGGGCGTGCTAGAGCCCGACATATGAGCTGAGGGGGAGATTTGTTGGGCTCAGCCCATATTTTGGCCGGGTCCTATATAAGGGTTTTGTTTAGAAGAAAACCCTAAAAGTGAGATCAAAGAGGGAAGAGAGATTGAAAGGGTTCGGACTTTTCTGCGGCAGTCAGAGTTGGATTCAATTATCTCAAGATTCAGCCGTTGGATCAACGTGAAATTTGGACAGCAGCTTTGCGACATACAGAGGTACATTCTGAACGGTGGAGATCGTGTTTTGTGCTTTCTAAGGCTGTCCGATAGGATAAAAACGGAACTGTTATTTCGTTTTTAGTTTAATCCTCTCTTGTTTTTATTGTCTTCCAAGATTATTGTTTTTATCTTGATGAAGTATAGTATGCCTCTAGTTTGATAATCTAGAGAGAACATTTGGTTGTACCCATTATTTCTGATATAGTGGAAGATTGATTAAGCGGCCTACGGGTCCCGTGGTTTTTTACCCTATTTGATTCGAGGGTTTTCCACGCTAAAAGTCTTGGTGTCACTAATCTCGTTTCTCTGGTATTTATTATTATTGATTGATATTGGTTTGCCTATTTGATTACAAGTAGTAGAGAACAAGTTATTTTATCCGCTGTGCAATCTCGATTTGAGATTTTATTGAGTATTATCAGAAGTTCCCTACACCCTATTTGTCAACAGTTGCCCACATAATATACAGCTACAAAATAATAAAAAATAATTAAATCCAACCTTGTCACATATAAACTTTCAATATACAGATGTATTTTGAAATTATGTCCATTTGTTAAACACTAACTTTTAAATGCACTTATTATGTACGCCTCACTCATTATTTTGTTTCCTCTTTAATCCAAATAATTTAATTGACAACAATTCAAATAATCAAATAATATCTAATTCAAAGTTCTAAACAACGTAAGTAATGACAATCAATCAAATCTGACATATATACGAATAAGTTAACAACTACAATAAGAATACTAAAAATATTTCTAATAAGAATAAGTTTTTCTTCATTCTAGTTTCTGCCATAGGAGGCTCGATCGCTCCGATACCAAATGTGACGGGAGTCTCCCGTTGTTTGCCCTTCCTTGCTATTTTGCCTCTTCGTGTGCCTGCTGAACAACCCTTATAGCTAAAATACTAAAAACTCCACCGTAGAAATATCCAAATAAAAGTTCGTACACTGAAATAATACTCAACGGAGTACTTAAAGCTGAGAATAGAAAATATTGAGAGTGGGAGGGGGAAGTATAGAAAGTTAGAGAGAGAAGAGAGAGAAGGTTAGAGAGAGAAATAGCTGAAAAGGGAATAGAATATCCATCCAAATCTATCGTACTCCTTCATTGCGCCCATCTTAACTGCCTCTAGCCACATCCTCCATTTCCAACCTTCATCGTATTGCTGCCCTCGACTTGAGTCTGAATGAAACGAGTTGGTCTAACAGTTTTCTCTTGCTGTTGCGCCCTTCATCGTAATAGATGGTGACAGTGAGGCGATACTTCTTTCCTTCCATTTCATAGCGTAGATGTACCATGAAGCTTCATATTTGTAGATTTTGAAGTAGGGAGAGGCTTAGAGAGTTTAAAAGATAAAACTATTATATTTACTTAACTTTTTGGGGTAAATCAAACTTAAATACATCATACTTATTTATACTAGTGACACTTCCTCAACTAATAGCTAGGATTAAACCACCTTAATTCTAATCTAACAATCATTATTTAGTCTCTAGAAGGATCTATAATATTTCATAAGCTTCTATAAGTTTCTTTATACTTCTATAAGGTTCTGAAAACTTCTACTAGTTTCTTCAAACTTCTATAGTTTTCTCCAACCTTCTTTAAGTTTCTCTAACCTTATATGGGTTTCTCCAAGCTTCTTCAAGTTTCTCTAACCTTCTAGAAGTTTTTCTAGCTTTTTAAAAGTTTTTCCAACCTTCTCCAAACTTCTATAAGGTTCTTCTAAGAAATTGAGTTTATAATTTTCAACATCTTCTTCAACGGGTGCTGCCGAAAAAGAGATGTCAACTCTACAAGGATATATTAAATAGTTAACTTTCTTTATAGTTGGTTGGGTGGCATGAGTTGTTTTACATCAGGGTACTAGAAGCTTTTTAATTATTCATTTATTTTTATTTAGATAAATAAAATCACAAATGCTATATACAAATTACACAATTTTTAATTTGTGAGGAAGTATATGATCAATCTTACCAAAACTAATTAGTGACGGTAAGCAACAAAAGAAGTAAAACATTCTAAACATAGAATTATTTTGTCAAATCAGAGTCGATGACTAAAGTCACAAGACAAGGTTTAGCTGGTTCTGTATTTTATACAATATTTAGTCAAGAAAAATGTAGAGATAAACTTGTTAGAATGATTACGATCGATGAGCTACCGTTTAGAATTGTTGAAGGTATTAGATTTGTAGTGTTGAATGAGTTCAAGCGTAAATTTATCATTCCTTCTCGCAGAATTTTCACAAATGATATTTTCATATTCTTCATACATGAAGGAGTAAGTTAAGGTTTTTTTCCAATCGTCTTCGAGAGTAAGCTTAGTCACCAATCCAAAATACAAAAACAAATTCTTCATTTGGAGTTCTTTGGCCCCAAAAAATATTAGAATGTTTCATTTGCATTCAAAGTTGTCTTCATGCACCCGTGATGAAGTCAAACAATTTGAACAAAGTTTATTTGTATATGAATAAAATTTTAAATATTTATTTTCATTTTATTTTATATCATTCATTTATAACTTTTTTTAATTGTTTTTTTTATAGATTTTGGATTATAATGAAGCAAATGAAGAGTGATCTCAAAGGTATGATAATTTTGTTTAATTCTTTAATATTATTTCTTTCATGTATTCTGCATGTTGGAGATTTTATATTTCAGGCGGTCTTTGGTATGGTTGATAATTTATATTTTATGTTCTATTAATGTACTCTTATGATAACATTTTTTAAATGGATGATATTCACCATCTTCTTTAATTTTAGTTCTCGACGGTCTTATTCGTATGATCTTCACTTAGGTTAAGGTAGTGACATCCATCAACAAATAGCTATTTGTGCATGGGTTGAAAATGGGCCATTCGGGTATTGCAGTTGCACCGACTCTATTTGTACATTTGGGCTGACACCAGTAACTCGGCTGAGACCAGCTCAACTAATAACTGACCATGGCCATCGAAGGCATGCGAATGGGCCAGGAAAACGCATTGAGTCTGGACGCACCCGTGACGAAGACATCACAGAGCGACTATGAAACCCCAGCAAAAATGGAGGAAAGATGGAACAGCGTATCCTTAATCACTTGTCGCAAAGAAAGTAAAGTTATTTGCTATTATCAAGATGCAGAGTCGTTGTGGTTAGTATTCTGGTTGAGGAGCTAAATCTTCTCCGCAATCTGATGGATCGTCTTCTCCTCTCACTTCTCATCGGCGTTACCACTCTCTTTCTTCCGCCAGGTAGATCGGTTAAATATTCAATCGCTGCTCGTGAAAGTTCTTCAATTTGGAAATTGCCAAGTACCCATAATTTTATTTTATCATTCATTCTGATCTGGGCAGGAGTCGGATCCACGTCCTTTAAGATGGTCAACCGGTGCCGTCACACGGTCTGGCCTGGCTTGTTATCTGGCGCCGGAACTGCTCAGCTTCCGACCACCGGATTCTCCCTTGGAATTGACAAGTCAAGAACCATCTCGATTCCCAAATCATGGTCGGGGCGGCTATGGGGTCGGACGATCTGTTCCCAGGACTCCAACGGAAAGTTCTCCTGCGTCACTGGCGACTGTGGCTCCGGGAAGATTGAGTGTGACGGTGGTAACGCGAAGCCGCCTGCAACGCTGGCTGAGTTCACTTTAAACGGCGCCGACGGCTTGGATTTCTACGACGTCAGCTTAGTTGACGGGTACAACCTTCCTATGCTCGTAGTTGCAAAGGGAGGTACGAGAGGCGGATGTGGCGCCACTGGTTGTTTGGTGGACCTAAACGGCGCATGCCCGACGGCGCTAAGAGTAGCCAGTGAGAGTAGCCGCCGGAGTGTGGCTTGCAGAAGCGCGTGTGAGGCTTTCGGCGATCCGCAATTTTGCTGCAGCGAGGCGTACGCTACACCGGACACGTGTTCACCATCGAAGTTTTCCCTCTTCTTCAAACACGCATGCCCACGCGCGTACAGCTATGCATACGATGACACGACAAGTACCTTCACGTGTGCCTCCGCCGACTACCTCATTATTTTCTGTCCGCTTCCTTATACCAGGTAACTTTACCATTCTGATTAATCCCAAATCGGTCCTTAAGAAATCACTATGGATACGTAGTTTGCTAGTTTTATCTTCTAATTTCTTACAAATTCAAGTTCATCTGTTAAAAAGTCACTAGAGAGTAAATGTAGCCTTAAAAGTGATTTCTTTGATTTGATTTCTTGTCTGTTTGAAGTTCTGGTAGAGTTGATTTTGCTTGCCTAACCGTCTCTGTTTTGCTTGCAGTCAAAAGGTTTTGAGCGCCAGGAAAGATGGAGCGAAGCTACCACTGGTGAACAAAACTATGATGTACTTTTAGAAGGTAGCCAAGGGCTGTCTACTTGGATGCCTCTTTTGGTTCTCATTTCCGGTCGCTCCACACAAGATTGACGGCGCAAGCTCCATGGTTTTGGCCTATAAATGAAGAGACCTTCGTTCAAAACATGTGTAGATTTTCAAATGCCTACAAATCTTGTATGTACGTACACACATGGTTTTAATTTTATGTATGAACATTTCAAGTTCTACCATTTCCTGCCAACTTATATGGAGAGTTTTGAGGAAAACCAACTGAATTTACATCATTTATTAGACGGACAAGCTTGGGATGTTGATGGGTTATGAGTATTTTTCCAGCTAAATGGTGTCATCCTGATTGAATGGTTGCCCCCAGAATTTCCGTCCCTCAAGAAATGTCGAATTAATGATTAATGGGTGCGAGTTTGTTTGCTTTCAGTTTCAAGACCATTAGAGGCAGAGTAAACATGGATGATTGGTGTAGAATTGACCAGTAGTTCTGAGTTAGATGCTCATCCGAATAATCAATCTAAACTATCTGACTCAAGTCTAAATTAATGGGAGCAGTAGTATGAACTAGCATCCTAGCACCCTGGTTCTTCACTATAACTCATCTTCTTCCATTAAGATTTAAGAAGATATATAAAAGAGGAGACTTTCACCTCTTTACCTAGATCCACAATTCTGGCTGAAGTAGTCCGTGGAAGAAGCAATATTCATATCTCTTGCAATATGTAAGGACGACCGCAATCACATTCTCTAGCTTGGTCATTTAATTTTTGTAGTAAAGAAATACGTCACTTGAATCATGGTGACAAGTTCTCTTAATTATTGAGAATTTTTCATGTGTCGTAATGCGTTATGTTCCTTCGTGATAACTCATAAACTTGACGAATAAACCCTATGTTTATTTAAAGTCCATTACTAAAATATATTTCTCAATGACAATTTTTATTGAAATGAAAAATATCAACGGTATAGTTTATCATTCGTTCTTACAACAAAATTACCCTAGAGAAATCAAATCTCATTTTTTCTACACGATTATTAGGTTTCGAAATTGAAATGTATTTAGTTAAACAATCAATTTTCATCAATTCAGTGCTAATGTATTATTTTCACCACACTCTCTTGTGCATGAATACTTAATGTCAGTGTGTTTAATTCAAACTTCGTTGTTCTAAGTAAAAAAAAACAACCCCTAAATTGTCACAATATATTATGAATGGTCTTAAAATAAAATCAACTATTCTAAATTTTGAAATAAAACCTTTCATTCGTACATCATGCAAAGTAATCTTAAAGTATGACACAAACTTAGTGTCGACAGTGGATATAGTAACGAGATCTATTTGACATTTACTTCAAGATACAACTCTATCGGCAAACATAAAAATGATATAAAAGCATGCATTTGAATAGTCAATCACATTCAAACTGTTAGTTAGTTTGAATATCAATAACTTTGAATTGCATAGGTAAATTTTATTAAATGAACAAACATTTCCAGCCCAAATAAACAACCGGTCATGAGTAAACTATAGTTTTAGTAGTCAGACCATATTGGATTAACTCTGGAGAACATCCATCTTTCCAAATTCTTAATGATGCGTGCAACGATCTTAAATGGTTTTTTAATCATCAAAATATCCAAAAAGGAATGGAACGAGATTATTTACAGTTAAATAACATGCACAATTCACGTGCGAAACTTATTCTAACATAATTTCAATTTGAGCTCAAATCAAGCATTTAGTTCTGGTGAGCTTATAAACTAACATGTTTTTTCCCTAATTGTGCAGGGTGTGTAGAATAAACACCAACTTCAAACCTTAATCCTTCTCTTTAGCAGCTGCAATTTTATGCATTGGAAGTGGCCATGCAACACCTGAAAAACGCGTCACGGAAATTAGGCAGTGATGCGCCTACAGAATTCAAGATGCTGTAGCTGTCGCTAATTTATTTGGGGTTTGTCTTTATTTATTTTTATGTTAATTTCATGAAAATAAATTCCAAACCACATCTTTTTTTTTTCAAATGCCTTAGTTTCTGAAAGGATACAAATGTGAATTATTCACAAAGCGCAGCCCAAGCCTTTAACTTATCTAGTTCGCTTAAAAGCACAGAATTGATTTGGCAGGCCTCCTCCACTCTTTTCTCTATATGCTCAACTCCAAGGGGGACCCCTTCTTTTCCTTCTGCATTGGTCTGGTTGTGTGGTTTGTGTACAAGAGAAGCTCTCCTGCAATAACATATTTCATCCCACGATTATACTGCAAAAAAATACCATCGTTTCCACTTTTTCAGATGAAAAAATAAGACTGCAAAAAGAAGAGCTTCTACGACTATTCATTTGATTATATCCTGTGCGGGCAGTGCAGCATTAACTCCGCTTCTCGAGTGGGTAAGGTAAGGCTTGTGAGTTCCATGATTCAAATAGAGGATCTATATCTGGGAGATTGGCTTTTGACATTTCTAGAGCTCCCAGATGAAAGAGGTTCAAGTATGAATGATAGAAAGCTTAACCTCAGAATCTAATCCATTGAACAATACTAATGATTACATACCTGCTGTTGCTGCTTCTTTTGGGAGAGATCCCGCAAAAGAGACCTTGCTAGCTTATTTCTCAACTTTAACTTCTCACCAGGGTAGAAGTCAAAAATATAAGATGAAAGGTGATGAAGAGCTATTATATATGAAATAGACCCCAGACTTGCCCCTTCGTCAAGAGCCCCTGAAACCCACGACTTCGTATAAGCTTCCAATACAACTTCATTATCCTGCATCACCATAATTGGTGGCACCATATTACAAATTAAACACAGTCATAATTCTTTCAATGATTCTGTTTTTGTTTACTAATAAAAGTGACCAAGTTGGTTCATATTTTTTGTTTTAATTGTCGAAAAAAATATGTTGGAAAGTGAGTGAGCATTAGAAAAATGTTCAACACCCTGAGAAATTTATGAGGAAGAACTATTTCAGCGCTCCCCAACCAGAAAAAGATGATTGCAAGAAAAGCACAGTATGACTCAAAGATCAAAATCTCATTCTCAAAAGTAAGTTCCTTAAGCGTGGACACACCATGAGATGTAATGAGGATCAAGATAAGAAATAAGTTCATTTTAGCCTTTTCAATCATTCTTGAACTCTATCTTAGTCACTAGTAATCCCGTTAGAAAACTAGCTTTGGCCTTCTAAGACTGGACAGAACAAGAATTAGTGGGATTTATGTGATGCATTGGTTTCAGCGTGTACCTCAATAGGTTGTAAGTAGCCTTAAGCCTCGGCGATGCAGTTAGTGAGAGGCGGCAGAATTGGACAATGCATTCCATGCATAAAGTTGGACAGGGACCTCCACATGTCGAAGAAGAGACAAGGCAGCTTACTTCTTGTCTTCGCATCTTCAAGGACGCCCATTCCAATTAGTAAAACTACCGACATTGAATGCAGTTTCCATATCAATGGCACACTTCGGACATGATAGAAAATACCATCATGTAGGAAGGTGGACAATGCTTCAATTCCTAGAAGAAAGAATAGCCCACTTTTATACTCCCACCAAAAGTGCTTCATTTTCTCATTGTCACGAAGAAAATTTGAGCACAGAAATCAAGAAGTCTCAAAATTGAATCGTGGAGCAAAAAGTTGAATGCCTTACTATCATAATTGTGTCGCTTGGTCCAAGAGTTAACCATACTGCTAACGCAGAATTGACACACTGAACGTTAAAGGTTTCTTCAGTTGGTAGGCTATCCATGGTAAGGATAGACATAAATGTTTCCAAAAGAATAACAAGAAACCTTGCATCAGCTTGGGACATTAAACCACGTTTTGACCAATATCCTTCACCAGATGCACCCCAACCGATTCCCACACCAGGTGCTGGCCCACCTCTGCCAAATGTTTCGATGGAGAGCAAATAATGGCAGTTCGAAGCAACTAAGTTGGCAACAGTAGTTAGCACAGTTCTCCACTCAACAAAGGAACCCTTGATCATCACACGCTTCAGAATTCCCTCTTCCGTTGAAGGGCTGTAATTCTTTGAAGAAACAACATTGCTCTCAGCATTGGCAAGCTGGAGCAAAAGATCAATGGAATTAGTAAGCTGTACCAAGTCATGAAGGCAGCCTGCAGAACTATTGACAATTCCGATTCCCGTTGCTGCCAAAATATAGTAAGTCCTCAATAAAAGATCTTCCTCCGGCACCATCAGCACTGCATTTTCCATCATTTTCACTGTCAAACCTTAAATATACATTTTCAATTAGTTCAAGTCCAGCTTTTGGTACAAATTCAGGCAACCAGGGCACAGTTTGTCCACTTTGAAGCAGGCTAATACAATCGTTCGGGAATATCTTCTCAAGCACACGAGATAGCATCCTCATTGATGCCGAATAGGTCATCAACAAGGGTGCCGGTGATATCTCTTTGTGAATAGAATCGCAATGGAAGTCCTTTTGCCTTTCAAAAATTTTAACAATACACGATCATTCTTCGACACTAACCAATTCAAGGCCAAATCAATCATTGGAACAACACAACTCCAAGGCCAGAAAGATTTGACGAGGGTTCCTTTACATGATCCTGTTCGAAAAAATTTGCCAGCCTTCCAGCTAGAGCTTCCAGGACTCGGTATGCCTCCGAAGATATGGAAGCAAATTCACAAAGTAGATTGCAATTCTTTAGTTTCTCTAATGTGGGTGGATTCAACCATATGCAAAGGGCAGGAAAACATCTGAAAAGGACGATATACAATATCCATACTGTATACAAACCTTCCAAAACTGCAGTTGTTCAACAAACAAAGCTGATGACACTCTGCAGTTATCCCTCCCTGTTGCTAACCACTGGTCGATAAATGAAGTATAGTTGCACAAATTCCATGTCATAGCATGAAAGCTTCCATTTTCTATGAAATTTAGACAATGTTTCCTATTTGCTCGAGCCAACACCTTTTTTGTACATAAAAGAAACAATCAAAGAAGTAAGGATTTAAGAGATGATATCAGCAATTGATGTAGAGTTGCCACCGAATCAAACCTCCACTATGTTAAATAATAGGTACACCAAGTTCTCTCTAGATTGTCAAACTAGAGGATTACAATAACTCATCAAGATCAAACAACAATCTTGGATTTAACAAATAAAGAGATAGATGATAAACGACGATAAAAATGGTAGTCTCATTTTTATCCCAACAGACAGTCTTAAAAACACAAAATATAATCTCCATTGTTCAGAACGTATCTTTATGTGTTCCAAAGCTATTTTCCAAATTTCAAGCAGATCCAACGGTTAAATAAGGAGAAAATAGAAATCGATTTTTCTCGTGCAGAAAATTCCGAACCCCTTTTTTTATTTCTCTCTTCTCTCTATATTTTCTTCAAAGCTGTTCTCACTCTCACACTCACACCTTAACCCAGTAGCCCCATTTTTTTTATTTAGGTTAAGATGCCCTAATAGGCTTAAGTGGTCAAGCCCATAAAAATAGGCTTGACTCAACAATTCTCCATCGTCAAGTCATTTTGTCGGCTCTCGTAAGCCCGCTTCTTGCCTACAAGCTTCAAGCTTCTACTTAGACAAAGATTTCGTAAACATGTCTGCTGTATTCTCAGTTGTATGATTTTTCTCTAAGCTCAGCTGCTTACTCTCAAGTACATCACGGATCCAATGATACCTGACATATCCAACCAAGTACATTACTGGAATCCATGTCGCCTGCCAGATCTGAATCTGCATATCCAACCAAAATCGGCTCTCAAATACCAAAACATAGACATACTTTAGAACTGCCTCTAAAGTATCGGAGGATCCATTTCACTGCATCCCAATGTTCTTTGCCAGGATTAGCGAGAAAATGACTCACTATTCCAACTGTATGAGTTATATCTGGTCTCGTACAAACCATGACATACATCAAACTGCCAACTGCAGATGCATATGGGACTGTGCTCATCTCTTTCTTTTCTTTCTCTTCTGTAGGACACTCCTTAGCACTAAGCTTGAAATGTCGTGCAAGTGGAGAAGAAACAGCGTTAGCTTGACTCATATTGAATCTCTTAAGAACTGTATTGATATATCGCTCTTGAGATAGCCACAATTTCTCATTCTTCCGTTCTCGGGTTATCTTTATGTCCAATATTTGTTTCGCCGGTCCAAGATCTTTCATAGCAAATGAGGAACTTAATTCTCTTTTAAGTTTGTCAATTTTGCTGCTATCATGACCAACAATCAACATGTTATCTACATACAGTAGAAGAATAATAAAATCCTCATCAGAATATCTCTTCACAAATACGCAGTGATCAGACGATGTTCTGGTGTACCTTTGACCCATCATGAACGAGTTAAACTTCTTGTACAATTTCCTAGGTGCTTCTTTTAATCCATACAAGCTCCTTTTTCAGTTTTCAAACTAGGTTCTGTTTTTCTTTAACTTCAAAACCTTCTAGTTACTCCATATAAATTTTCTCCCCTAAATTTCTTTGATGGAACGCCGTTTTCACATCAAGTTGTTCTATCTCTAAATTCAGACGGGCAACGAGACCTAGAACAACTCTGATAGAACTCATCTTCACAACAGGAGAAAATATCTCTTCAAAGTCAACTTCTTTCTTTTGAGCAAATCCTTTCACAACTAGTCTTGCTTTGTACCTTGGTTGAGAGCTATTTTATGCAATTTTTAACCTGTAGAGCTACCTGTTTTTGAGTGCCCTTTTACCTATTGGTAGCCTAACCAACTCATAAGTGTGGTTCTTATGCAAAGATTGCATCTCTTCTTCCATGGATTTTAACCACTCTTTATTATTTTCATGCGCAATAGCCTTCGAGTAGCTTCCAGGTTCTCCTTCATCTGTAAGCATCAGATACACATTGTCACTGTATCTTTTATTTGGTTGCCGCTCTTGCGTCGATCTTCTCAAAACAGGTTCAATCAATGGTGGAGGTGATTCTTGATCAACTGGCTCAACATCATCATCTATCGGAGTATGATCTTCATTAGCAAGATCACCATTATCTTGTGGTACTTCTCAGTTCTCCCCCATGATTCAAACTTACTGGGTAGGCTGAACTTCTAGTCTAACTGAGATCTTTGCAGAGGAACTAGAACTCTTGCCTTTATCAGAATCTTCAAGGAACACAACATCTCTGCTTCTTACAATCTTCTTGCTCACTGGGTCCCACAATCTATAACCAAATTCATCTCGACCATAACCCAAGAAGGTACATGCTTTTGCCTTGTCATCAAGTTTGGATCTCTCATCTTTCAGGATATGAACAAAAGCTCTGCAGCCAAATACTCTCAAATAATTATATGAGACGTCTTTTCCACTCCATACTTCATCAGGGACATCACCATCAAGAGTTGTAGCTGGTGAAAGGTTTATCAAATCCATTACAGTTCGCATAGCTTCTGCCCAAAAGCTTTTGGGAAGCTTAGCATGAGAAAGCATACACCTAATTCTTTCTTCAATTGTTCTATTCATCATCTCAGTCTCACCATTCAGCTGCGGTGTCTTAGCTGGAGTCTTCTCAAGTCTGATACCATAGGCTCTGCAATATCTCTCAATTTGCCCCTAATACTCACCACCATTATCAGATATAACCGTCTTCAGCTTCTTTCATGTTTCTCTTTCAACTCTGACATGAAATTCTTTAAAGACGTCAAACATCTGATCTTTGGTTTTCAAAGCGGTACTCCAGACTTTCCTTGAGTGATCATCAATAAATGTTACAAAATAGACTGCACCTCCAAGAGATTTATCTCGCATAAAACAAACATCAGCGTGAATCAAATCAAGAATATTTGACTTTCTGTGTGGTGGAAAAGAGTGAAATATAGCTCTATGCGTCTTTCTAGCAATACAATCAAGACAATTTTTAAAAGGTGTACCTTGCAAAGTTGGTAGGAATCGCTTCATAGCGAGGATCTGCATATTCTTCTCGCTAATATGGCTAAGTCTCTTGTGCCACAAATCAATGCTAACACCTTTTTGAATAACATTTGTCTCTCCTTGTATAACTTCTCTTGAGTGACATAGAGCGTGCTTATCTTCTTTCATTTGGAAATGATTAACGATCCTGTGGTGAGCTTCCATTTACTTTCACCGAAATAATTGTCAAACTCATCATCATCAAGCTTTCCAGTAGAAATCAAATTAAGCCGAATATCCGGGACATATCTTACATCTCTGAGAACTAACTTATTTTCAAGGTTAGTCTCCAAGCAAATATCTCCAACACCCATAATCTTTGAAGCATTGCTATTGCCCATCTTGACATTACCAAAATCACCCGAAGAGTATGTACTGAAGAAATCACCGTGAGGAGTAACATGAAACGATGCTCCAGAATCAATCACACAATCAGTATCTTGGCAAACAAGACTAACACAATATTCGTTAGAAATGATACCAGCTTCACTCTCATGGCTCACAACATTAGTCTCTGCTTATTCTTTCTTTGATTCTGCAAGTTCTCTCTTCAAAATTCTACCATCTTTCTTCATGTGACCTGGCTTGTCGCAGTGAAAACATTTGAAGTCTATTTTTGTTTTTAGACTTCCCGCTGAATTCTCCATGTTTACCATGTCTCTGTGGTTGCCTACTCTTACTTCTTCCACATCCCGCAGGCTTTTGTGAAACTAGTACATCTAAAGAAAATTCACCTTTTTCTTCTCTTCTTGCTTCTTCATTGAGTAACTTATCTTTAACCATCTACATGGTCAATGTTCCACCTGGTGCTGAAGTACACAATGAGACAACCAAAGTTTTCCAGCTATTCGGTAGACTACCCAGAAGTAATAGTGCTTGCAACTCATCATCAAGTTTCAATTTCATTCCGGCCAACTGCTTAACTAATCTAACAGACTCACTTATATGCTCAGTCATACTTTTTCCATCCTTGAATTTCAAATTCACAAGTCCTCTAATCAACAACGCTTTGTTTCTGAACGTGTTTTTCTCATACAATGCCTCTAACTTTTTTCACAAAGTATTTGCATTGGTTTCCCCCGCGATATAATGGAATATATTGAGATCTACCCATTTCCTGACTGTAGCAGAAGCTTTCATGTGCAAAATTTCTCAATCATCATCACTCAATTCCTTTGGCTTTTCCTTGCCTAACACCGGCATAAATAGATCTTGACAATAAAGAAGATCTAACATCTTCCATTTCCAAATAGCGTAATTCCATAAGTTCAATTTCATCGTCCCAAAAGAATTTTGCTCTTCTATTTAAAAACACACATATTTCTATCTGTTCTTTTCGTTACTAAACTTGTGCTCTAATACCAATTGTTGGGAAATGATCGGATAACTAACCTAAAAACAAATTCTCAAAGTTCTTGTGTGTTAAATGAGAATACCAAATCCAAGCCACCAACATCAATGAAATCAAAGCAAATAATCAAGCAATAAACGAATAGGAGACACCGATATTTTAACGTGGAAAACCCTCCAAATCGAAGGTAAAAACCACGGGCGAGGAGCATTCGAATCAAACCTCCACTATGTTAAATAATGAGTATACCAAGTTCTCTCTAGATTGTCAAACTAGAGGATTATAATAACTCATCAGATAATTAACAATCTTGGATTTAACAAATAAAGAGATAGATGATAAACGACAATAAAAATGATAGTTCCATTTTTACCCCAACATGCAATCTTAAATTGCACAAAATACTATCTCCACCGTTCAAAACATATCTCTATGTGTTCCAAACCTACTGTCATAAATTGCAAGCCGATCTAACGGTTGAATATGGAGAAAACGAAAATTAATTTTTCTAGTGCAGAAAAATCCGAACCCTTTTTTTTTATCTCTCTTCTCTCTATATTTTCTTCAAGGCTGCTCTCACTCTCACGCTCACACCTTAACCTAGCAGCCATCTTTTTTTTTATTTAGATTAAGATGGCCTAATGGGCTTCAGCGGTGAAGTCCACAAAAAAAGGCTTGACCCAAAACACACCATCATGATTTAATATATTGAACGATAAATTAACCGAATGATAAGTACAATGGGCTAGAAATAGCACTAAAGATTGAGAGAGAAAGAGAGAGCTAGATGAGGTAGTAATCAAAATTCAAGTTTATGGGAATATGCCAAAAAGAGAGAATAAAATGTTTTCTGAAAGGTTAGACAATATCAATGCATCACGAAGCTCCTCAATTATCTTGACATTTTGTAAGTTCCATATAAATTCAATTATAAGGACAAATAAGTCATTGTGACCAATCAGTTAGCAACATAATTCTAAAATAAGATTGAGAAAAATTACACAATTTTTTAAGCAGGAGGATCTGGGGGTTTTAAGAGAAGAATGAACTTGTATCGTGGTTATTACTTTGAATGGTCTACTTTAATTCTTTTGGAACAAGGAAAATATAGATAAATTGGAGGTCGCGAAGATTAGCCTTCTCACTGACGATGTTGAGGACAAGGCTATCTTGAAGGAGAAAAAATGCTGAGATGGAAATAATGTAAGAAGTCAAGGGCAAAGTAATCAATCCTGTTAATCGTGGATGAATAATGTTGAGATTGAAATAACCTTGGAAGAGATAATGATTAGGAGTCTGAATCTGTGAATTATCAAAAACATAGTTAGGCTCAGGATAATTTATAAATCTTACCACAATTGCCACACATGTGGGTTCTTTTGTGCATTTTTGGGTGCATTACTCAACAAAGTCAAAGTGAGACTATCAATCATTCTAGCCAAAGATCAATCGTTGTTTCAGTAGCCTAGGCAGAGCACATGAAGTTTAACTAAAGCAGGTCCCAAACGCATACAAGAGCTGGTAATGGTATAATGAACTTCAAAGAAAATGGATCTGAACAAAGTTGGGAAATTTGGTAGATTTTGTGCACCACTAGCCACAGGTAGCTGACTTGGCGAGTCAATCTTCTCTGAGTCGCCATATAAATTGTTATCATTACTCAACTTCTCAGCTTTCTTCGAGTTCAGAATCACTTTGGCAGTCTTGATAGATTCCTCCTCTGTGATATTCTCTTTCCATCTGCTAAAGTCGAAGTCTGTTTTCTCTTTTCTTGGCACAGGATTAGCAAAAGGTGCTTCTTGTCCAAACTGGGATGAAAACTCATCTTTTTCCCCATACTCATACTCTTTTTCATCACCATCCCTTACAGAATCCACCTTTTTGTTTTTTCCAATGGGATCCCAGTGCTGCAAAATCATTCAAATATCAAGAAATATTAGTAGACCATACCTCAATCTAACTCTTTCCTAGAAAATTAACATATACAATTTTTTTCCAACAGTGTATAACTACTAGTAATGTCCACAAAAAGACAGCAATGAAACTACCTACAAGTAGAACTCATTGAAACATAGAGGTTTCAATAGCTCTTGCTAGTCTAAAAAGTAAGTTCAACTTTTTTCTCATTTTGTCTTTATGAGGTCTACTTATTTCAATTCATATTAACAGCATGACATACTAGCATTAACTTTCCCCTCTGTAATCAACATTATCTGTTTTTTATTTTAAAAAAAACACACAAATAAACCCAAGGGAAAGTCTCTTCTTCAGACTGCCCTTCTTGATTGTACAAGAAAAAAATGTGTGCAAACTAAACCAAGTGGCAATAAGATATACTCAAGGATATGATCTAATGATTTGGGAGAAAGCAACATCGAAGTAGAGAAACAAAAACAAATTATGTTTGTTTTTTCTGAAATGGCATATAAAATAACAGTGTAATAAGTTGTAAAATAAGAGAAAAGAACAAGTGATTAAAGGAGAAAACAACCAAAGAATCTGATACAACAGTTGTCGCTTAAGAAAATCAAAGTATCCAAGATGAATATCTTCTTTTAGCTTTAATAGAAACTCAAATCATTCAAATAGTGGGTTCTCGATTCAACTCGAATGTTTCATATGTGTCTCAATTAATATTGAGTTAAGATATGCGTTTGTAACAAAGTGAATTGTGTTGATGAGAAATAATGCACTATGCAAGAAAGATGAGATTTGTTCATTCTAAATCACAATATACGAAGAAGTCTTAAAAATACTTGGTGATGTGCGACACGTCGTTGATATAAAAAAGAAATATGATATCTTTTTAATATTATTGATTTGAAAGGGTACAAAAATTATGATGGGGCTAGAGTAGTGGTGTCAAACGAGCCAGCTCAAGCCTGCCGAGCCAAACGAGCTGAGCATGTCGAGTCTGTCGAGCCTATTCAAGCCGGCTTGTTCGAGCTTTTTTCAAAAAAAAATTTGGCTCGAGGCTCGAGCCGGACCGAGCAAGTCGAGTCTGTCAAGCATGTCGAGCCTAAACGAGCCGAGCCAGACGAGCCCAACATAGAAATTTTGTTTTCGTATATTGAAGTTATATAGCTTTCCGTATTATGTAATTTTAAATTTTGATGAAAAATTTATGGCTATTGTTTTCTTCAATCCAAAAAAAAAATTGCATGATAACGTTTGTATGTAGCGCCTTCATTATGCCAAAGAAACACGAAAACTATAGTATCGAATAAAAATGTCAAAGAAACTCCAAAACAATAGCATCGAAACATTGAATCAATAGCATTCAACATATATAGCATCCGATTTGAAATCAATTCGTGAAAGAGTTAACAATTAATAATCATGCATTGTACGAATGAAAATATAAACACCGAATCATTCATTGTGCCAAATAAAAAGTGAAATAAGTTACAAAAAAGTCTTCCAAATGTTAGAAAAGATTACATAAGAACGATGTGGTCCGCGGTCGACACCTAGTTACGATGCGGTCGACACCTTGAACTGACGGTCGATAACTTCATATGCGGTCGACACCATAAAACACTCTGTATTAATCTACGGTCGACCCTTTAGTATGCGGTCGACACCATAAAATGCTCTGTAATGAGCTACAGTCGACATCTTAGTATCCGGTCCACACCAAGTGGATCTGCGGTCGACACCATGTAGTTATGCGGTCGACACTTACTCTTATTTCAGGAAAATGACATTCTCATCGAAGAATGGAAAGTTGCTTACATTAGCATTTTCGACATTAGCATTGATTACAATTGTTAACATAATCTTTTCATCAAAAAATGGTTGCAAAAATTCGAGAAATAGATTAGTCATATCACAACTACAAATATCCAAAGTAAAACATTGTGTCTTTTGACTAATAAAATCACAAAAGACGTTCCAATACGGTCTAGCATTTTCTAACATTAGATATGTTGAGTTCCACCGAGTTGAAACATCGGTTTTTAGTTTTCTAGGTTTGAGGTTAGCCGCTTTACAAAATTCTCGATACTCTTGTTGTCGGGCGTTTGACGAAGAAATAAACAAAATTACATCTCTAATTGCATCAATATACGGTGATACAAATTGCATATCATATTTAACAATGAAATTTAAAATATGGCAAACATATCGCATATGAAAAAGGGAAGATTGAGTACTATCGAAATGAAAATATTTTTTAAATTGATTAACACAAACATCATTAGCGGAAGCATTATCTAACGTAATACTAAAAATTCTATCTCTTATATTGTATTCTTGTAAAATGCCAACAATATATCGATAAATTATGATACCACTATGAGGGTATTCAAAACTCCAAAAACCTAAAATGCGTTTATTAAGTTATCACTATGAGGGAAAGAAATTCTCAGCTAACTCCTACAATTTATAGAATTCCATCATAACAGCTACCTCCGGTCAACCTGCAGTATTTCCATGGTCGACTGGATGTTTCCGTTGAATAAGCAAATTCTAGTCGTTACATTTGACCGGTCGACTCTTTTTACAGGTCGACACCCTTTTATAATGGCGGTCGACACTTTCACTTACGATAAATACATTGCGATCGACATATATAAAAGTGGTTGACACTTAAAACATTTGTAACATTAGCCGGTCGACACCTTCGTATGCGGTCGACCTACAAAATTTATAATGTCGATTAAGTGTCGACCGCTGGCTCGCGAGCTGGCTTGGTAGGCTCGGTGTTGCCGAGCTCATGAGCCAGCTCGAGCGAGCCGACGTGCTGGGCTCGGTACGAGCTCGAGCTTTGGCTAGAGCCAGGCTCGGCTTGACACTGTAGCAATCCGAGCCAGCTTGCTCGCTCGTTTGCCAGCATTAGGCTGGAGTAGTAGGACGCAAACGTGGTTCCCTCCTCATGGTGAAATGACAAAAATGTCTAGAAATACGCACCAGTATGTACATTAGGCATATGAGTAACAATGAGATGAATAAGCTAAATAAAATAGACCTTTAAATGGTGATAGCACTGTTAAAAAAGATTTGTGTGCCTTGTGTATTTCATGAACTAATGATGGTTAAATTTAGGGGTGGGCGTCGGATCGGATTGGATCGGATTGTTGCCGATCCAATCCGATCCGACTATTATCGGATTGGAGTTTTGGATCCGATCGGATCGGCTCCATAACTCCATCCGAATCCGATCCGATCCGACAATTATTGGATCGGATCGGATCGGATCGTGTAAAAATCCGAGGATCCGAGTATCCCCTGTTTTGAATGTTTTCCCTGCAATCCGACTTCCGAGAACCTAATCCAAAATATATCATCCTCAGATTCAAACTATCTTCGTTCCCAGACATACAACAACAATCCAAAATAAACCAGAATTCCAGAATACAAAAACAATTCATAATGTCATCATAATACATAAAATAAAGTTAATAAACCATACAAAATAGTCATAATCCGCCGTTTAGAGTTCAATGATCGGCTCTACATCTCCCCCGGTTGCATTCTCCGAAATTTCTACAAAAACACATAAAACATATTTATTAACATAACATTAATAAACACTAAACAGTAATGTTAATAAATAACGTGCAGTTGAGCAATACCTTCGTCAATCGTTTTGTAATCCTCTAATACCTCCGACAAAAGTGGAGTCTCAGATTCAGAACGGATCCAACTCTGAGTGCATATAAGGGCCTCCACTGTCTTTGGTAATAGAGAAGTCCGGAATGAGTCTATAACACGACCACCACAACTGAAAGCTGACTCGGACGGCACTGTAGAAATTGGAACGATTAATACATCCTTCGCTATCCGACTCAAAACCGGAAATTTATGGGAATTCAATTTCCACCATAGCAAAAGGTCTAGACTATCAGAAAATTCTTCAACAGCATCGTGTAGGTAGACGTCAAGTTCCGACCTACTAATTCTAGACTCCGTAAAAGATGACCCGGCGTATAATCTAGAAAATAAAGGATCCTTCAGTAGTGGTGCGCTAACATTGGACGAACTCGATGGTTCGTCACTTGAACCCTTATACTCACTGTAAAGTCGGCGCAAAAGAGCATCAACCTCGTCATAATATTCACGCCCCCGCTCGTCCCCCATGAGAATGGTCAAACAAAGCTTTAACATATTAGCTTTGCACCGAGGATCCAAAACAACTGCAATGTACATAAGTTTATTCATTTTCTCGACGTCGCCCCAATACTTGTCGAATTTTGCAATCATGCCATTAGCCATTGAGCTCAATAATGGATTAGAACCTTCAACATGCATTTGAATATTAAGCTTCATTCGACATACCTCACTAACATACATGTTGGAAGTCACATACGAGGAACCTGATACTGCAACCGTCGAATCATAGAAAATTTCCAAGAATTTGCTAAATTGACGAATATCCACCCAATCTTCGTCTGTGAGAAGCCCTTCTTCTCCCATATAAGCTAAGAACTGAGTGTCGGATTCTGCAAGTTTATCGAATGCAGCTGCATACTTCTCAGCTCTTTCCAACATAAGGTATGTCGAGTTCCATCGAGTAGGCACATCAGATGTCACATTGCCCTTAAATGTGATTTTCATCATGTCAATGCAAGCTTTGAACTTCAGTAAACGTGCTGGTGAGGACTTCACGTACTTCACCGCCNTATTTTAAAAAAAACACACAAATAAACCCAAGGGAAAGTCTCTTCTTCAGACTGCCCTTCTTGATTGTACAAGAAAAAAATGTGTGCAAACTAAACCAAGTGGCAATAAGATATACTCAAGGATATGATCTAATGATTTGGGAGAAAGCAACATCGAAGTAGAGAAACAAAAACAAATTATGTTTGTTTTTTCTGAAATGGCATATAAAATAACAGTGTAATAAGTTGTAAAATAAGAGAAAAGAACAAGTGATTAAAGGAGAAGACAACCAAAGAATCTGATACAACAGTTGTCGCTTAAGAAAATCAAAGTATCCAAGATGAATATCTTCTTTTAGCTTTAATAGAAAGTCAAATCATTCAAAGAGTGGGTTCTCGATTCAACTTGAATGTTTCATATGTATCTCGATTAATATTGAGTTTAATATATGCTTCTGTGACAAAGTGAATTGTGTTGATGAGAAATAATGCACTATGCAAGAAAGATGAGATCTGTTCATTCTAAATCACAATATATGAAGAAGTCTTAAAAATACTTGGTGATGTGCCACACGTCGTTGATATAAAAAAGAAATATGATATCTTTTTAATATTATTGATTTGAAAGGGTACAAAAATTATGACGAGCCTGGAGTAGCAGGACGCAAACGTGGTTCCCTCGTCATGGTGAAAAGACCAAAATGTCTAGAAATACGTACCAGTGTGTACATTAGGCATATGAGTAACAATGAGATGAATAAGCTAAATAAAATAGACCTTTAAATGGTGATAGCACTGTTAAAAAAGATTTATGTGCCTTGTGTATTTCATGAACTAATGATGGTTAATTCAACTGTTTAAAAAGAACACAAGCATTCAAATATGAGAAGACTATAGTCTACCTCTTTTCATAGACGTGCAGATTATATTTTGACTTTGATCGATAATAACTCTGGAAATTATAAGTGGTTTTTCTGTAAAAGAGAGACAATCACCTTCAAAGAGTGCAAAGTATTGAATGAAAAGTTTAAAAGAAAGTAGTTAAAACATCTTTGCACGAAAATGAGTTAGAGGTTTTTTTAAGAGCTTAACTCTTTTTGTACATCAGAAGGAATTTTTAGGTATATCCTATTCTCAAATACTCGCAGCAGAATAACGTGGCAGAGCGAATGAATAGAAACTTAATAGAGAAAATTTGTTGTCTTATCTCATACTTGAGTTTACCTAAGTAGTATGTGTTGAAGCTGCTAATATTGTTTGTTATTTAGTGAATTGTTCTCCAGTAGCTCTTCTTAATAAAAAATTACATGATGATTACTATACGTTGGAGTTTTATAATCCATTGCATATTCTCATATGGATAGTAAAAAGTTAGAACAAATCTAAGAAATGTATATTCTATTAGTATAATTATGGCTTAAAACATAAACGTTATCGGGCCTAATGTCTAGAAAGGCAATTATGGGTACAAGAGCCTAAGTTCGACATCTGCGCTGTCATAGTGTAGGAGTTGATACCCTCAATGTTGGGGTAGCTCCTTGGGATATCACGTAAAGACCTCATATCTCTGGGCCGCTGAGTCATCGTGATTTAACCCCCTCACAAAGTGTCGGGCCAGGATGTGAGGGCCCGGGAGGCGAGAGATTTTAACTTTTGGGTACAAGAAAGACAATTATGAGTAGACATGTGGTACATATGAGGTTATTATAAGATAAACTCAGATTTTCAGGTTGATATTGTTATGGGTCATTCACCATTAGTAGCTTCACTACATATAAAAATAGCTTGGTAAGATATATTAGACCTCCACATAAATATTATGAAGCACTCGAATGTCAAAAGCATTGATTTTAAGTAAAAATTAAAAACCTATTTAGAGATAGTAAGTTTATATAAGAATAAATGATTGTCATATAGATTAAGTCTCTTTAAAAGAATGACACGTGAGACTTCGCTAAATAGCCTAAAGACAACAAAGTGGTAATTTCATATGAGTGATCAAAAGAAAAACAATGTACACCAAGCAAATAAGAAGACAAATATAAAACACATCTTGTTATTAAAGGTTGTACTTTATAAATGTGTTTTCTCAAATAGATAAAAATAATCCGATTCTAGCTTTGTTGAGTATTGTTGCTATGTAGAACCTTAAACTTAAATAGATGAATGTTAACAATGTATTTTTACATGGACAGTTTGATGAAACATATATATACAACAACATAAAGATTTTGTAGTGTGAAGGAGCACTAAGTTTTTCCTAAAAGAAGTTTCTTTTATGGTTTGAAATAGTCGTCCAAGTAGTAATATTAGAGATTCAATTAATTCATACTTGCTTAAGATTTCAAAATGACAACCTATGCCACTTCGCCATTGATTAAAGGACATAAATATGAGTCAATCATTTATGTGCTTTGAAACATCAATTGTAACTAAATATAAAAAATGAAACTAGAAGAGACAAGACATAATTAAGTAATGAGTTGGGATGAGAAATTTGAGAGTAGTTAATGATACCCTTGGTATGGAAATATAGAAAGATAGAGAAATCAGCAAACTGTACATAAGTTAAAGAGGATACATTAAAAAAAGTTATCTACGAGTTCAAGAAAAGGAAAAGTCATAGTACCACTATGACAAATCATTTTCAGCTTTGAAAAGACTATTTCATGCACTTAGATGATAAAGTTCAATATATTTCTAGAGTTCCATATTCTAATGGAGTGGAAAATCTCATACATTAAATGATTTTCATTTCACTTACATAGTAATTGCGGCTAGTATGTACATGGCAAACCTTAGAAACACCGAAAAGCGCTATTCATGGAACTATTATGTATATGTGCAGGATTTTTGATATATGTATTCTATTGCAAAAAACTAAGGATATGGTGATCGGGTATGTTGATTTAGTCTAAGTCTGAAATCTAGATAAGAGAAGATGATGAGGACATCACGAAGAGCAAATGAGAAGAACTAAATGCAACCTACACAAGCGTGAAACGACCTATGACATGGATCGAGCAAAGAAGTTTACAAAAAAACTAAGCTTATATATCCAAAAACTTCTCAATTATGACATCATTATTGTTCCAGACAACGTCAAAATTAAATACATGACATTCATTTAAGTGCACATGGAACAAGATGATATTATTATATATTAGACAATTATGTACTTACCTTATGTATTATAATGAATTATTTATAATCTATGTTGCATGTCATGAGGGAAGTATGTCAGAAATTAGGTGAGAAAATTGGTGAGAAAGTAGGTTAGAAAGTTGGTGAGGTTGGGAGAAGCAAAATTAGGTGAGGAATGAGTATTATAAATATGTATTAGATTTACCATTTCACAACAACTTGAGTTTTGGCAATCATATTGTGATAGAATTTTTTTCTTTTCAACGTGTTGTTCAGTATTTCATTGCTAGTCTCGCAGTGTCATTTTTGACTTATCAAACGGAATATCTTCGTTTGTGGCGTTTCCTATCCATGGTTCTTAGTCGCATTATTATTTTGGGTTTTACGCTCTTTCTAAGTTAAGGTTCAAACGTCCGTTGACTTCGGGTCAATGTTTCATTTTCTATCTTTACTTTTTTTATTCCGCATTCGATCATTGATCAATCCTTATCAATTAAAATCATATCATTTGGTATAAGAGACGCTTGGTTATCTTCGTTCAAAAAAAGTCTCCTTATTTAATTTAAAGTGAATCTACCTTTGAGTATTCGGTTAGCAAAAAAATCTTCTTATTTGGTATAAACTGGAGCCATCTTTTGGTATTCAGTTTGAAAAAAAATTAAAAAGTTGGCTAGTATTTGTATTACATCTAAAATCACTATATTTATTTATCATTTGATCATATCTTTCTTTTTTGTTTGATCTTTGCTATCTTTATCGTGTCTTATTTGTTAATCATGTATTCATCTTTGTTTAATTCAAATATTGATATCTTTCACCAATTTTTTTCTTCCAATTGATAATTTAGTTTTGACGTGAAAAGATTTTTTGTTAGGTCGTTCAGCTCTTGACATAATTAGGGGAAAAAGACAATAGAAGTGAGATTATTAGAGGGTAAAAGCCAACTGACAAGTTGGAAACACAAGTGACAAATTGGAGTGACAAACGTATCTGAGCGAAACGCGTGAGGGAGTGTAGCGAGGTCCATCTTATCACATTTTGTTTTTATCTCTAACATTTTCTTGCAAGTTTTACTTCTTACAAATGTCGAACTCTGACAATAGTGTCACACCACAATGCAATGACAACCTTCAATTCAACGTCTTGATGGGTGAAGTGAGAAAACTAATGAAAGACTAGTTTGACCATCTTAATGAGCAGTTGAATAACGTTGACAACATTGACAACTACACAATCGAAATAGTAATCCTCTTCAAAGAAGAATGGATGACTATGCAGAAGATACTCTTGATAAGAAAAATGACATTTCGGTTTATGGTATTAAGAAGAATCGAAAAAATTATAAAGAAGCCCTTAACAAGATGTATGATAGCTTGAACAACATCAAGATGCAAATATTATTACTAAACATGAAAGGTAGCCATATTAAAGTTTTTATTTCATTGGCACATCCAAAGATTTACATATTTTCACAATGTTTTTTGACATTTAGACTGATATTTTTTCATTAAATAACATATGTACATCAATATTCTTATTTTGTTCGCGAAGTTCTTGGACGCAACATTTTAACTGAGTAAAAATTAATATTCAAGATAATCCTACTCATATGATTTTTAGGGAGTTACCTGTAATTGAGTTTATGCACTTGACTATTTTTGCCATCTTGGACTTTGTGGCAGAGAGGCTTCTTTTCTGAATTATTGTGCTAGAACTATATTTTCAATAGTAAAATTTGCATAAAGTAGAGATTGTTTGATTCAATATGATCTTATTCTAACTTAATCAGACCAATTGGGCTCATATCGTAATCTCATAGTGATTAGAGTTAATTTATATTTGAGTCATAAAATTCATTGTAATAATTTTTATTATTGATGTTTCTCTTATGCACATGATTTTTCTTATTTTGAGGTTCCAAGTAAATCATCGATTTTTATTAACTTAATCCTTTTATTTTTCAATTCCACATTCGTGATTTCAAAAACTTCAATAGTTTAACAAATGATCATGAATAAAAATGTACACCAAAATCTATAAACAACATTAACATCCTCGATTTCCATCCCTATGGACTTAACATTTAACATCCCTGTGGACTTAGGGTAAACGTGTAATCCACATTAGCTCTTCTCCATCCTCGATTTCCATCCAATTTTCCGAACTATCCCCTTAAATCCCTTTGTTCCATCCAAATTTACCACCTGATACTCCCATCTGCATAACTCCTGATTCCATTGAGCTATTATCCTAATTTTTGGATGATAAGCCCTCCTCTCATCCCATAAAAACCCCTCCAAATCTATGCAACTCGAGAACCGCCTATCACAATAACAACCTAAATCCCAGATTTTTCTCTAAACCGGATCTCAACCGATATCCTTTTGTTTTCCATCATTCCTCAACCGAATCATTTCATTTGGTATCAGAGCCATTCATTCCTTCCCACTCTTCTAGTTTCTCTCGTTTTTGGTTAACTTTTAAGGTTTGAGAATGAATACTTGAAGAGGAGCCAACCATAAATCTTACCGGGAGTAGATAAAAATGAAAAGATATGTCAACCGCACCAAGAAGCTGCGGGAAGCTTGATGAGTCTTCAGTTTCACTTCAAACCTCATAGTTTGTAGCCTATAATCATGTGAGAAATTATTCTGAGGTTGGAATTCCTTCCTTTAGAGGGGCATTTGATGATGAAGAATATTATTGTTGGTTGGATTTTGTTGAAACACATTTTGCATGTAATAACTACTTGGATATAGGCAAAGTTCGTGTAGCCTCAAGTAGTTTTGTTGGTGACGCTTATAATTGGTGGCAAGATCTCAAAGAGGAGAGAATGATAAATGGAGAAGATGAAGTTAGAACTTGGAAGGCCTTAAAGAATCTAATGAGAAGGAAATTTTTTCAAAATGGAAAACTCCCTTATTCTCGAGCAAAAACCCACGACATGAAGCACCTTGAACCGGGTAACTTAGACTTGTTGGTTGAGATAAAATATTTGTTGTTGGAAGGACGTTTAGACTTTTACAATATTGCTGAAAATTGTGCTAAGACTCACCAACAACAAGTGGAAGGAAATGTTGAAGTAAAAACCGAGCAAGTGTAAGAAGACTTCGGTTTTGAGGAGAATCACTTCTCCATGGAACCCGACAAGAAGACTTCGGTTTTGAGGAGAATCACTTCTCCATGGAACCCGACAACTCTTATGATATCTTGGAAGAATTTCACAAGCCTAACCAAGAAGATGTGGTAGCTAACCTTTCCTTGACAGCATATAATGAAGGAGGAATCCAAAGCGAGACGAAGCTTCAAAAGCCCTAGCTCTATGTCTCTAACGACTTTGAAACAACCTTTCAGGTTTGATGACTCGATCTTGGCAACATCTTTATTTGCTTTGGTTGAATATACAAAGGAGCATGAAGAGCTCCTATTGATACATCATAATAGCCAAGTAGACCGAGAGGATAAAATGGTCAAACCGCACAAGGAATAAAAATGTACTACCTGATACTCCCATCTGCATAACTCCTGATTCCATTGAGCTATTATCCTAATTTTTGGATGATAAGCTCTCCTCTCATCCCATAAAAACCCCTCTAAATCTATGCAACTCGAGAACCGCCTATCACAATAACAACCTAAATCCCAGATTTTTCTCTAAACCGGATCTCAATCGATATCCTTTTATTTTCCATCATTCCTCAACTGAATCATATCAAAATCGTGGCGGGAGGCTCCCCATGCCCCGAAAGAAAAAATAAAAAAATGCTTTATTTATTATCGTTGCCCTGGATTTCACTGAAATTTCATTGCTTTGCTTTAATTATCTATTAACTTTTTATTGCCTACAGTTGCCGTTTAAAATTGAAGATTCAAGGCACATATGGCGCGCCTGTAGCCTTGGTTGATTTTCAAGTATAAACCTCACTCTCTATTCTCTTTCCTTTCTACCAAGAGGTTGAAGGTGTATTTTATAGAGATGGTCAACATAGATAACTACGTAATGATTTATAGAACTGATCAAAAAATTTATCTCCTTCCAAGTTTGGGTCGCGAAGGTGAATGTCGTTGATGCTGGTGGAGAAAGATTTTTATTTTTGTCATTTCCTTTTCCAATAGTTCATCTTTTTGGGTGAGTAGCGTTAAATATTGGTTGTTGTCAGTCTTAATAAATTGAACTATTGACCAGTTACTTTTCATGCATAACAACTTCACCAGTTAGTAAAGTTTTCACACCATTTGAATTCTTGTTTCACGGCCATTACATGTTGGAATAAGACTTCTATTGTGTTTGACCGATGTCTTCCAATTATATAAATATATAGGGACCGCTGCAATGGAAATTAGTTTGATCTTACAGTAATAGAAGAAAAGTTAAACACTCAAACGGGTATTAGACGTAAAATGTTGATCTTGATTTCATCTACTGCAAATTTCTCTTTCTACATTATCTCTGTCCTTGTTTTGGATCACTTGATCGTGCTCTCCATTTCAATTCTATTTTCCAAGATTGTTCTTAATAAGGAGTATCGGAGGGAAAAGACACCGGAAAAGGGAGTCTTTCTTATTCAGATTGATGTCTTCGTAGCAAATGAAGACAAGAGGGAGAAAAAAACCAAACATAACTATGAGTTTTTGTTTTTACGAGGCACATTGGTCCGCTATAAGGAATAGGAGCCCACAATCATTTAATTATGAGGGTTATTAAAAATTGACATCGTTGTGATGATAAATATAAAGAATTCTGAATCCAACATGGTAAAAATGACATATACAAACACCGGAACTGAAATGCGGTGAGCTGGGGCAGAAGTGTAAACAGACCATTTTGTTTCAATTGAAAAAACAAACCCTTGTGTCTTGATCCCTATGTACCTTGAACGTCGAAAAAAATAAATAGGAAAAAAGCCAAAAAAAAAACCAAACTGGCCTTTCTAGTTGTTGAGGATGTTGAGAAGGGAGACTCTTGTTCGGATCAAACGCCTGAACAGACCCTCGAGCCCATGCTCCAGATCTTGAGTGCTAACCTCAAGCTTTTCCATACAATCTCTCGCATCCTCCAAGCTGTCTAGTTTATTCGTTTGCTGAAACGATAGCAGCGCAGCGTCAACAGCAGCAAATTCATTCTGGTTTTCGTCTTCTTTCTTCTCCGAATTTGATCTTTTTCTGTGCATAAGCTTGCAAACTAAATCCCACCCACTACCCTGCGGCCTTTCCTGAGCAGAAACGAAGCACAGCAAGGACTCGATTACGCCCATGGTGGCTTCTTGCACGTCCCTGAGCACCGTCTCCACGGCCACTGAATCGCAGTCACTGTTTGAAGATAAAACAATGCCTTTGTTTCCTCTTCTGGCTTTGCCCAACGCTTTTTGGATGGACCTCTTCACGATTTTTCTCGAGGTTAAGAATTTTCTAACCTCAGTTTCCAGCAAAATTTCACTTCCCCGTCTTCTACGCCTGATGGATTGAAGCTCCCGCAGGCACTCCTTGGTGTGAATAACCGAATCCTTGGCGACGCTGCACATGTCCAACAGCATCATCCATCCATCCAATATCTCTTCCAACCATTTCTCTTTGCCATTTTTCACCAGAAGTTCCTGGGTGTTTGGAAGTAAAAGCAACTTATCTACGAACTCATGCAGCTGCGCCAGAGCTCCCAGTTTCTGGGTAATCGAAGATGTTGCCGAATTCGAAGCCTCTGTCAATCTGGACAAGTGCTCCTCGCACTGTAAAACCAGTGGATTTGGTCTCGTCGGCAGGCTGTTCGACCGGCCTTTATTTTTCTGACTGCATTTTCTCTTTGGAGAAAACGCATCCATTATTGGAAGAGAAAGCTTCAACATGTGGAATCCCGCAACCCCGTCTGCATTGCATATATATGCAAGCGTATGAACTGGATTATCACGGGGGAACATTTGGAATCTGATCGGCCCTAGTTTAAATAATTGCAATCGTGATTATGATTTAGATCTTAGACGTACATGCATGTTGCAGCGACATTCAAATAATGTCTCCCTCCCACCCGAGTTAACAACTCATAATCAATTAATAATTTCTTTTATTAACAAATAATAAAACTAATTTCTTTTTTCAGAAAAAAATTATATCACCCGAAAAAATTACACAAAAAGTACCAAGTCTGACAATTATGACATATAAGTGATTATTAGTCCAATAATTTTTTGACATAAAATATAACAAAGTACAACATATTCCACATAAAATATTAATTTAGAGACACATACGACAAAGAGGGGTCTATTTAATTGTGCACTCGTGGGGGCGTCTGAAAGATCTGCCTTTATTTGTCCGATCTCCAAGTGGTTATCTGCCATGAATACTATATCTAAGATTTCAGTGGTCATGTCTCCTCACCAACTAGACAACAGCTCAATGTATCAGATTCATATCTGTATCGCTTCACAAATGCATCTTTATTTAGGGAATTCCTAGAATATACCATGCATCACAGGCTTTCCAGCTAATGTGCGTTAATAGTTCTGTCACTTAACTTTTTAGAACAATTCATTTGGTACGGACTGTAGAATAAATACATATCCGGAGTTATTTTTCATGTCTCAAAAGAACTTGTGAAAGAAACGGAGAACAACCTGACTGAAGATGGACAGTGTCGTCCAACCAAAAATATTAACAATTTTAAATTACAGTGAAAGTGCCACAACATAGCGATAGCCCTAGAATAAAATGACTGGTCTAGAGATCCAAATTTTGGAGAGCACCATGTCTCTAAACCATAGTTCCAAGTTTATTGTAGTAAAAACACAATTGATAATAATCACTTTCAGGATTGCATGACTATGTAAAATGCCTTGAGCATATCTAATTGGGAAAAACAAAATATTCGATAATTGCATTAATCTATTCTAAAGAAATCAATAAATCTCTTCTAAAGAAAAACAATACAAAAATAATCTAATAAATCTAAAAATAGCTACCTTTCTCAGAAGACGTCATTTTGATTTAATGTCGAGAAGATCTTCAAAAAGGCTCAAACAGCTTCAGAGGTCCAACTGAGCCAAATCCAAAAAGTGGTCTTCATGCTTGGTTGCTTTGACAACTAGCATGTGGTCCCTTCTCCACCAAAAGACAGCCAAGTTGGCGCCTAAATGGGCCTCACATGGCCATGCACAAAAGTTTAAATATAAATACAAAGTTTGTTTGCAAAAATTAAACCTAAAGCTAAGTGTTACATCTTGTATTTCAAACGGAACATGCTTCCTCCTTCATGGACCACTGGGCTGTGTAATGACATCAAAATTGAATGGATTTAGCTTTTCTTTGTCCTCCAAGGTAGGCTCCAATATATTGAGTCCTTGTATTGACTCCCCTACAAAAGAAACAAACTTGTTAGAAAATACACGAGCCCGAGCTCGGGTGATAGCCCTCAAAGGTCAGTGATGGAGGTGCAACCTAAGGCATGTCAAATCTTTCCTTTTTTGATGATTACAAAAAGTAAGTATGGAGAGATGTCACATGTTTTCTTTTGAGTTGGGATTACTTGTTCAAATTTTCTTTTGGTTGATAATATGTTATATATCTTCGTTGACATTTTTGTGGAGGTGTCACATGTGTTACACTGAATAATTTTTTTTATAATGTCATATGGAGAGAAATATAAACATTGTGTATGGGGGATTTACATCAACCAACAAGATAACTAGTGAGAGAGAAAAACAAAGATTATAAAAAATATGAAATCCAACATACATATCCAACACAAATGTCTGAATAACACAAAAGAAGCAAATACAAATAATTACCTAGACTCAAAAGAAAACAATCTAAATGTCAGGAGTAAACAATGATCATCATCGCTAGGAGGATGAAGCAGAGGATCTAAAATGTTGAAAGCATCGAAGATCGGGTTCTACAAACGCTCTCAAACTAAAACTAATTGTTGGTCAATGCTAGCCAACCTCGAATAAAAGTTATCAAACTATGCTGGTGACATTCGTCTGGAAGGCCGAAAAGAAGGTCCGGAGATGTGACATGTCAGAGGGCATACTCTTAAGGTAACTTAGATAAAGATACTCGATGAAAGTATACGACAGTTCATGCCAATGTGAAGAATGCTTGTGTGGAATAGATGACTCAGGCGCGGCACGAGTATCAACATTTGAGAGTGCCACAACATCCTCTGGCTCATCAATCAACGATCTTGATTGTTAGGATTTGAATACCCACTTTCAAAATTCATTGAGTACAACGGACATCCATGCCAAAGTGGCCCGAAAATAAGTGTCATCTCCTTGTATTTAGAGAGGGAGAGCAAAGATGGGATTTCAACGTTGTGATCTCAGAAAATCTTCATGAGCAACATGTTAAAAGGAAGAGACTTAGTTGGTATGGCTACCATCCGTCTAACAATTAGATATCAACAATTGAAATGCTCATTTCTAAAAAACTTATAAAAGACATACAAATTCATCTCAATAACATGGTCATGATGTGCATTGCATGGCAAGATATTATATGTAAGCATATAATGAAATAAATGAGCTTCTATATTGAGGTCGCTTGCCTTGGGTTTAAGAGGAAGGGATCTCTCACGATTCCACACCATCACTCGAAGAACATTTGTACCAAGCATGGGGTCTAATAAAAGGTGGATCCTTGTTTGTCTCGTAGTATTGCTTGGTCATATTGTTCACATCTCACTCTAAAAGATTATTTTTATAATCAGTGCTGATCACTATACTTTTCCCGAATATATAGCTACATACTTTAGCAGGTGCAAATAAAGCTCAGAATTTGCTTAAAATATTCTAATCGATGTTTCACAGTACTCTTAACCGAGATCAAAGGCTTTAAAAATTCACAAACTCGAACACCGTTCTCAAATATCCAAACTATTTATGGAATACAAATTATAACCTCTTGATGGAATAATCAATCGATATTCAAAGTTGGTATAGAAATTGACTTAACATCCTTCGTTTCAGAATAGAGTTGAGTCTCAAGCATTCGATCTGATCCTGAGTTGTCTTCTAAAACCCAAGAGGAAGCCATGTTTTATCGCTTGGATGGATGACTTTGGTTATGAGAAGAGGAGGCCATAAGATTTTTGGAGGGAAAGATGGAAGTTTCTTAGATAAAATATAGAGAGAGAAAATTTCAGATGATATGAAAAAATTTGGGTCGACCGGTTAATATGCAGGAAAATTATGGTTTAAGTTAACCAAAAGTGGGGCAAAATAGGTCGACCCAAACACTTAATTTATCGGACACCCCTAACACAATTCGATCGACCGGTACTTGTTTTGGTCGACCGATAATTCAATATACCGACATAAACTACAGTTTTCCAAAAAAAAATTTCTTTAAAATTTCTAAAAAGTCACATTTTTTTGTAAAATCTCATGAAACCTTAACAAATTAAATGTTGTAAAAAAAAGTCCTTCCATTTAAAGGCTTGGTAAACATATCCACTAATCAATCTGCGAAATTGACAAACTCAACGACAATATCCTCATTTTGAACATGATCCCTAATAAAGTGATATCGGATCTCAATATGCTCTCTTCTAGAGTACTAAATACAAGTTTTGAAAATATAGATAGCACTAGTATTATCACTTTGAATGGGGATCCTAGAAAGAAAGATGTTATAATTTTTTAAAGTTTGTTTCATCTACAAAACTTGTGAACAACAAATTTCGACGATAATATACTCCCTTTTGCAGATGATAGTCGGCCAAAATTTGTTTCTTAAAGAACAAAGACACTACTAATTCTTCAAGAAATTGACATGTTCTGCTAGTGTTCTTCCTATCCAATAAACTCTTGGCATAATCAGAGTCAGAAAAACATATTAGATAAAGGAATCTCCCTTAGGGGTACCAAATTGCTAAATCAGTAGTCTCATTTAAATATTTTATCTTAATCATCCCGCCTTCCGTGAGCTCTATAACCAAAATTGCAATAGTTTACCTTGAACAGTTTTGAGAGAATTTTCACAAGAACTATGAAGGCTATGACTACAGTTAGACTTAACCTAGTTTATAATTCTAATGAGCTTAAGAGTCTAATAGGCTTAAAACCCTTGAGATCTTTATAGATAAAATAACGCAAAAATTATATTAATATTAATATTAATATTTTAGCTCAATAAAAAAAATATAACATTACTTAAAGGTCTTAAGTATTACATTCTATCATTGGCCATAAGGTGAGGCCAAGGAGACAAATCGAGAAGCGGCCGAAAATTATCGAAATTATTTACTGCAGTACCAAATTGGGGGTGAGAAAAAGGGTCATTTGATTTCGAAAGAAAGAGAGGAGGGCGAGCAAGAGAAGGGGGAAGTGCCTGCGAAACATGGAGGAGATGATAGCGGCCACGACATAAGGGCTTTCTTAGCAGCGTTTTTCCTTCCTTAACAGACTGGAATTCCATCTCGTCGAATGGATACAATACGGAGTTTTCCATTGAAGGACTGCGCTTTCCTTTTTGGACCAGTCCAACGTAGCATATGGCATTTGTACTTTGATATTTGGAACATTCACGTTAGATTTATCATTTTATTCTCTTTTTTTTGCACATGCAAAATATGAAAGTTATATTATTTTAATTAAAGTATAATAAATTTATTTGTCACAATGATCATGAAACGGTGAAATATAATAAAGAAAACCTAAATATACACTGATATAAACTTCAAGTTCTAAACCATATACTGTTATTATTGGCAAAATGGTTTGAAATTTGGAGGAGTAGAACAAGAATTACTTTTTAATCATGTTAAATTAACAATTAGCACATATATAAATACTTAAAGGTTAAATTGAATTAATTATCAATTTAAATAGTTTTTACTTACAATAAGTGTATATCTTTCTAATTTTACTTATTTATAAAGTATTTAAATTATAATTTCATTATTGAATATAAATTAGTATGAATTGGATAGCTCATAATAATTTTGAAGTTAACACGCATCTTATGGCTAAGACTTCTATTCATTATTTCATCAATTCGGCTAAAATATAATTATATATTTCTCTATTATGCATTGATTATGCAGATTTTTCTTCATCTGGTAATTTTGACCATCTATATGCGCATTTCAGTCAATCTTAGTAATTAGAAACTATTTCAAAGTTAAAATTCGAGATGAAAAATAATTGTCAAAGTTAAAAATTAACATAAGCGATAAAGAAAAAATATATACATTTAACTTTAAATGAAGTGATATCGAAAAATGTAACGATATGTTGTAAATTACAGAAATTATTTTTAAATCAAAGTCTCTCTAATTAAAAAGAAAATTTGAACTAGTAATCCCAAATGCTCTAATGGTGTGTGGTCAATGGGTCAATGGGTCAATTGATACTTGCATTTGACTTGGTCCCAATCGTTATATTACTAGAAACATTAGGGCCAGTATTGTTTTTAACTTCATAATTCTCATGGTACACGCAGTTGGAACTTGGATTCCATCATCTACCCAGAAACTCCGTCTTCTCACCCAGTCGGATTCTCCTTCAATCCGGAGTCTTCTTTTTTGTTCTTACCCTCCATATCACTCACTTTCGAAACCCCGATTTTAGTCCCGCTGATTTTGCAAACCCTAGTTTTGTTCCCCCTCGCACTCTTTCCGATTCTTGTTTGTAATTCAAAGAGAGGTCTCTGAAATCCAATTCCATCCAAAAATAGTTTTCATACTTTGGGGGTTTTCGGTTGCTCCAAACCGAAAGCTTGAAATCAGAATAGGGGGTACTTTTTGTTTCATGAGTTGATGGGCCCATATAGATCTTGCGGAGGAGCGACGAAAACCTCTTCGATTCCATCTCTTCCGCCGCCTCCGCCAGTGACCAGTTCTATCGCTCGATTTGAGACCGTCAATGGTTCTCATCAGTTCAAGATCAATGGCTACTCGCTCACTAAAGGAATGGGAATCGGGAAATACATAACTTCTGATACATTTGTTGTTGGAGGGTACGCGTGGGCTATATATTTTTATCCAGATGGGAAAAGTTTTGAAGACAATGCTACATATGTCTCTGTTTTTTTAGCGTTGGCTAGCGAAGGCACTGATGTTAGGGCACTATTTGAATTGACGCTTTTGGATCAGAGTGGGAAGGGGAATCACAAAGTTCACAGCCATTTTGTTCGGAGACTCGAGAGTGGTCCATATACGCTTAAATATCGGGGAAGCATGTGGTAAGCTTTATGCTTTTTAGATCAGTATCATTTTCTGTTATGGTATTTAGAGGTAGTGAAAGTATTTTCAATTGCCCTAATTATTTGGGAAACAAGAGTATGTATTTCCTGGTGGTGAATAATTTGGTAAGAATTTGAAATGGTTTCGAGAGGGTCTCGGACTTGATTACGCAGAGTTCGGTCTTAAAACAACATGCATCAAAAGTCGATAAGTTTTGTTTCATATTTTTCTACCTGTATCTAATTAGCCCCTTTTAATTGCATATTCATGTTGCAATTGATGTATACTTTCACATGAGATCTAGTGGATAATACATCAACTGTTCTAGATTTTTCCTAATGGTTCTTTATTTTTTTTGCTGTAAAAATTAGAATTAAGCCATATGATTAAATATCACATGTTCAGGGGTTATAAACGCTTTTTCAAACGAACTCTACTTGAGACATCTGACTTTCTTAAAGATGATTGCCTCTCAATCGACTGTGTTGTTGGGGTCGTCAAATCACATACTGAGGGCCCTAAGATTTATTCCATAGCAGCGCCACCCTCTGATATTGGACAGCATTTTGGGAAGCTTTTGGAAATTGGGAAGCTAACTGATGTGAATTTTGAAGTACATGGTGAAGCATTTTCTGCCCACAAGTTGGTCCTTGCAGCTCGCTCACCAGTTTTTATGGCACAACTTTTTGGACCTTTAAAGGATCAAAATACTCAGTGCCTAAAAGTTGAAGACATGGAAGCTCCAGTGTTCAAGGTGCACCTTGTCCCTATCTCAACCAAAATATATCTATCCTTTAAAAATAGCTTCTTCTGCAGTGAGAAGATCACGTTAGTGTTCCAAAGCTCTCAATTCAATAAGAAACCTTATAATAAAGAGCCTTTGTTTTTTTCTACCAATTAAAAATCAGGCCCGAGCGCCAGAAACTTCACCTAACCATGACAGTATTCTGATCACATAAAATTTCATCAAACATCTACCTTTCTTGTTCATAATTCTTCTTAAGTTTGAGTTTATCTCATTCTTGTTAAGGTGACTGTTCCCTGGATTGAAATGCCTCTATTTATTTTTGTCAAAGGCACTTTATCTGTTGATTGATAATTGCAGGCATTACTCCATTTTATATACTGGGATGCCTTGCCTGACATTCAAGAGCTTGTTGGTTTGAATTCTAAGTGGGCTTCTACTCTGATAGCTCAGCATCTTCTAGCAGCTGCTGACCGTTATGCATTAGACAGGCTAAGACTTCTTTGTGAGGCTAAACTCTGCGAGGATATTTCTATAAATACAGTAGCCACAACTTTAGCTTTGGCTGAGCAGCATCATTGTTCCCAACTGAAAGCAGCATGTTTAAAATTTATCGCCTTGCCTGAAAATTTAAAAGGTACTTCCTCTCAATTTGTTTAGTCGAGGACAGATCTAACACAATTTTGTCAGAAGTGTTCCAATTGATTCTTCATCTTCTGGAAAGAAGGCTATGCCAAAGATAAAATGTAGTGTCGCGATAATGTTATAGATATGTTGCATTTGCATTCGCAACTGATAGTGTCTTATTTTTAACATTTGGAATTTTAAATTGTTTTGCTTCTTCCACTCAAGTTTTAGAGAGTGAAGAAATGCTTATAACTTCTGAAATTGGAGTCTTTTGCTCAATGAATGTGACTAAGAATTTGCGTAGATTTCCTCTATCAGTTTTATTAATGTATGAGATCATTGAAGATCTCTAATATATCATAGTTAGGGTAATTTTTTGTTCCATTTTTCAGTTTCATCCTCGTAAAATATGATATAAGATATGCAGCGTGCAAGTGATATATATATATTTAGAAATTGCAAGAAAAGATTTATATTTTGACTAGTTTTGGTTGTTATTCCAATCCTGAAAGCTGGAGTTCGCCTTTTTCAGCTGTGATGCAAACAGATGGATTTGAATACCTGAAGGAAAGTTGCCCGTCGTTGCTCATTGAACTGCTGGAATATGTGGCAAAGGCTGCTGAACATGCTGTGGTCGACGCCAGGTATGGAAATGGGAGCTTGAACTTGTTAGATGGAAGTGACTTCAACGGAAGGCGGCTGAGGCAGAGGCTGTATTGAGTTTGTGGTTAGGAATGGCTTGTATTTTATATATTTAAATACCAGAGAAGAGAAGCCCGCCTACTGATCTTGAGATTTTGGATGTATATTGATAGTGGCTAGCTCCAGTCTTAATCACAGGAGTGTTTGTGTTCATCGTCTTCTATAATCTTGTATAATTGCCTGACTTTAGTTATTGATTTGAAGACTGATCATCTCTGTCTCTCTCTCTGATACTTAAACAAATCAAGTGCAAAGCTAATAAACCTCATAACATGTATGAAGAATGTATGCAAGAAGAAATGGCCAAATTGAAAGGAATTCCACACCATATTGTTCCTCAAATAGTAGAGATGGAGAGTATGCCATTATTCCAGGCTTACACGCCTTACAAAGTTCAACTCAGATTGGACGCCCGATCAGGGGCTGAGGTATTTGGTGCACCACACAATCAAGTCCTGGTGAGCCTCGTCCGCATGCTTGACCGCTTCTTTGTCTTCAATGTTGTATCGAACTGCCCACCCATGCGCAACTTTTGGAAATATCTTGACGTACCCTTCCACCTAAATCATCAAAGTCATGCTTTTAGTTTCAGATGATATTCACAGACTGAGCGAGATTGATAAATAAGACTTACATCAGATCTAGCACCTAAAACCTCTTCAAACTGTTTCAAGAGTGGGGGTGGAGACAGATGGTCAAACTCTGCTCCTAGAATTGCAATGGGAGCTTTAACGCCTGCAAATCACATCAACTTTCATGCTTTTAGTTTCAAACCTCCTTCCAACTGCAAATTATGTAATAGCGAGCACCGTAGAAACATGTACCTCTTATGTCATCCACAGTGACAAATGAAGGATGCAACAGCACTGCAGCATCAATTATCTCTAATTTTGCTAGTTCGACCACAACTTTGGCTGGGAACACAACCAAACAGAAGCTTTTCAGCTTTCAAAGCTCATGAAAGATTCATGGTCCGAATCATAGAGCCTCCAATTAGAGGGAAAAAAGACCAAATGCATGTAATAAAAGGATTTAAGAGATGACTCTACTTACCACCCCAGCAAAAGCCCGCCGCTCCTATTGCTGATATACCTCTGCTTTTCAGGGCTTCAATTACTGGCTTTGCATCTTCACATCCCTTGTCCTGTTAGGAAACTTCAAATTAAGCTGGGTTTGTGGTTACGCCCCTAATCTGATACAACTTACTGCATGGACACTAAATAAACGAACCACAAAAGATGGAAGCCAGACATGTCACTCTTAATCAATACTGTCTCTAAAAACATTAGCAGATAATATCAAAATTAGGTGCAAAAACTAGGACAAACCATTCCGTGGGCTTGAATCCAAACCCCTATAGGCCTATTAGCATCACTAGGCACGAACGGATCTCCATACAAGAAATCAGGAACCACCACGTAGAATCCAGCAGCTGCAACCTTATCTGCAAGCTTTCTTCAAGATTGAAACAAAACGAATTAGTTTGCAGCAGAGCACAGAACTCGGATAGTGAATTCACAGATCTTAGCACTCATCTCAAGCACTTGAAAGTAAAGCTTCGACTTATCTTTACTTAATCATCCAGCTTCGACTTATCTTTACTTAATCATCCAGCTTCTTAATTATTTTCTAATTTTCTGCTAAATCTAGTTCCAAGCATAAATTGACCAGTTTAAATTCTTACGGTAAAAACTAAAAATAAAGTGTATTTGGCGCAACAAAACAGATCTGGTTTCATAGTTGTCGGTTCATTAAGGCAGATAAATTCCCAAGAGAAGTGAAGTGAAACAATACCTTAAGTTGGGAGCTTCATATCCTGCGCGATCAGTTAGGATGAAAAGTCAGAACAGAGACTGAAACTCAATGAAACATGGGGAAATTGCAGACAGTAAACGAAGCATTGATCAGAAAGAAAGAAATCACAAACACAAAATACGAGATTCGAGGAAAATGCAATTCCTATCTACTCCAATTCCTGTTTTCTACTCCCGTAAGGTTGAGTGACGTTATCTAGAAATTTCCAAATTTAAGGGTAATTTGATTCAGTAACCGGTTGAAAGCACCATCAAAATCAGAGTTCCCCCAATGAGCTACGACTTAAAACATAAGCTGTACAAAAAAAAGCATCGAGAAAAAAATAGGCACAGCACCATAAACGTCGGAGATAAGAATGATTCCAAGCTTTGCAGTGGGGGAGCCAGAAATGTAGGTGCTTAGACCACCAAATTCTTCAACATGACCCTCGCCACAAATCGGGTTGAGATCCGGTTGATTCGCGCAGCATTGAGGGCCGGCCATCTCTCTCTCTAGCTCTGCCTCTCTGTATCCCTCTGAAACGGAAGTATTTTAGACTACAACGGAGGTTTAAAGGATGGCGATGGTGGCAGGCGAGGTTTATGGTGAGCAAAAAAAGGAATATTCAGATATACCTCATCCTGGACGTCATACGAAATGGAAAACGACATGGAGGTTGGTCGAGCTATGAAAAGATTGAATGCGGGACATGACAGCTGCCTTAAAAAGAAAAGATAGATATTTCTTTCACCAGGCCTCTTCCATGGCGGATGGTTAGACATATGCCTCTCCCATGGCGCACCACCTCGGCCATGTTGCCAATAAACTAATACCAAGCATTAGCTTATATATATTCCAGTCACATTCAATCACTGCTAATTGAATGCAGTGAATTTGTCACCAGCGATGCAAATTGGAAGAAGGTCAGTGAAGCCGATTTACCATGCTTAGTAAGATTACAACAACTTCTAGGACATATGACATTGATGTATCATGTGTCTCAAAATAAATAAATTTAGGGGTGGGTGGAATCAAACTGTGGTTCTATAGCATTCGTTCCGATTTAAAACAAAAATTAACGTTTGGATCGGACTCCAGTTTGGTTTTCACTTTTCATTTCTTAGGATAAGTTTAAAACTGAACCGGTATCTCGATTATTAACTTCCATATTCTTTTCCTTAATAATTTGTAGGAATTAGAAGATCAATTGAGTTAAATTGTTGTTTTAGGAGGAAATGCTACAGTATTGCGTGCAACACATGCATTAAAATGTTTTGCTTGTTTTACATAAATACGCATGTGTTATTCATTATTTATCAAATGTTTTAGATTCTATGCAAAAGCAGAATATTTCAAATAGGATTGACGTGACAAATGACAATAACGTTTGAATTTAGAAGAAAAAAGTAAAAACACATACTTTTGAATCACAAATTATGAATATTTCATAACCTAAATGGAAACTTGAAAATATCTCTGTCACAACTCCGAGAGTGGCCGAGCTAGAAGTGTCAAGTCAGACAATCGAATACATCTGAGTTTGACCCAAAAGTTAAATAAAATTTAAACTCTGATCCACACTATATCATCACTAAAATAAAATACATCGATCCACAACATAATAATTAAATAGACAAATGAATATTTAATTTACTCGTCACTTAATATTTAAGAAAATACGAATAAGAAAATAAATCAAACAATAGAAATAAGAAAATTCTCAATGCAATGGTCTTCCAGCACCTTCTACTCCATTTGATACGTCACTTGAATTTGGGGGGAGTTCTTTGGGGTGAGTGAAAAACTCAATAAAAAGTTATACATATTGTATTGGGGTAAAAATTTAGGTTTTCTCTTTCTTAAAATAACGTGATCTATTTTGGAAGATGCATAAATTAACAAAGTCAATTAAAATCACGTTTATCTTTTTAATTATTATTATTATAAAAATCTAACTTTTCCAGCCCGTATTAGAAATTCAGTCACATACATATGCGACTATAATGAAAATACTCTCACAGTAATTACCATACTTTTCTAGGTAATCTAAACCTGTATGAATATAGCACCTTATGGTAAGAGTACAATATGTGTTAAGGGATGATGGATGTTGAGATGTGTTACACTTTTGAAATAGTAATTTAGATGATTTAGAAACAAAGTTGGATGTTGAAATAAAAGTTGTTAAGTGTTGGAGGTGGAAAGTTGATGAAAACAAAGAAAAATACCGGAGTCCTTTCATCATAATTCAAAGTCTTATAAGTATATCATCTTATATTTCAATTATAATTAAGGGTATGAAATGACGATTAACTTGCTAGAATTCAATTGTTAGAATTGGTAGTTGATAAAGTAAGATCAATGTGAAAGTTGAACTAAATCAGTTTAAGTGTTGAATGGAAGTTTGAGAAAATGGAAAATGGAAGGTTGTGAATGAAGGACCGGTCGACCTATGAATAATATCGGTCGACACCTTGGTAGTGAGAAACTTGGTCCGGTCGACCTACGTTAGAAACCGGTCGACCCTTGCAAGGTGAACCACCTTGACACAATGTTAAGATTAGCCAATTTAGAGATTTTAAGTTCATCAAATGAGTTTAAGTTTTTCTCATGAAATTTAATAGACTTGTTGATGGAACTATAGCAACAAAATTTACTCAATTTGGAGGTTTGTAGAGAAAGTTATGGGTTTTGGACATTTACAGTTGGTAACAACCACCGGGTTGAAAATTGATAACTAGGTAGTTTCCGTTTTCCTGTTTTATCATGCTACAAATGAGCTTAAGTGACAAACAAATCTTTTAAAAAATTATATAAGACATCAAAAAGAGAAGATTGATAGGTTGAACAACTCGATTGGAGTTGTGGTGCGAAAGTTATGCACGTTAGAAGATGACAAATGAAAACTGGACTAAGGAAATATAAATTTTTGAGTGATATTTGGTGTTTCGTATATTTGATACATTTACGCTCTGAATTTGAAGTTTATGTCTTTTACAACGTTAAATTAGATTCAATAAGAAAAAAAATGATGTTTGAATCATAGAAATATAAATTTTATAAGAAAAGTTATGAAAGTTTTAACTGGAGGTTGACACTTTGGCACAAGCGGTCGATACCTTGACTTTTCAAGCTATAGAGGTCGACCTATGAATAGTGGTAGGTCGACACCTCGTGTAGAACCGGTCGACACCTGGTTTAATGTGTCGACCGCTCCTTGATGATATCCAAAAACTCTCCGTCTTCCACACCTGAAATTGTTTAAAAACTCATTATGCAGCCTTGACCCTTCAAATTCCTGCGGCCTTTCGTGCTCCAAAAGTCATAGGGCAGCCTCCCTTCTCTCATTCTTCCTTTTGCAGAGATTTTTTCTTTCAAAATACTCTCTGGGAGCTTGAGTGAAAAAGTGAGAGATTGAATATTCTTCTTGAAGGAAAATGGTGAGTTTGTTCTCAAACTCCTACATTGGTGTTGTGGGTGTGTTTTGCAGCCACGAATTCTAGAAAACAAGGTAAGAATTTCGTGTCCCTCAGCTTATTTGGATGATTGAAGGATTTTATGTCTTGAATAAGTGGCAAACAAGCATGCATGTGTATTAATTGGATAGAACACATGAAAATCTTAAGTTTTAAGATGGAATGAAAATTGCTATTTTGTGTAAAGTTACCTTTAACTTGTATTGATGAAATTGTGGTTTACACGTGTATGAGTTCATTAGCTCAATGTTTAAAGTATTACACTTCTGCTAAGTTTTCAAGTCAAGTATTTCAACTGTATTTACGAAAAGAAAAATTTTAACGCTGTTTTCAAAAGGTTTTTAAAGAACGAGATGTGACACCAATAAAGTCACCATCAGAAAAAAAAAAGTCAACTCATAGATTAACTTCGTCAAATCACATAGAAAGATAAAGATAGACTTATCATCTGAAGAGGCAGAAATAAATCTTAATCTTCAAAGTCGTCGTAACCCACATAAAAAGATTATCACATGCGTAGTACCCTAATTAAATTTAGGGATTTCGCAAGCAACCCAAAGATGTTCTTCTCACCCACTTACCCAAAAATAAAATATCACAATGAATTTATGACAAACAATCATCAACGTATCTTAGTTGAATAAATCAACCAATCTAGTATAACGAATGCAATCAAATAAACTATAACCATATACAATTTAAAGCCAATCAATTAAATTACATAAATATATCCATATAAAAATAGAGTATTGGCGACCAGACTCCATCCTAGTCTAGGGGTCAGCCACAAAAATAGATTTTTATCGATTAAAAATCATGTAGTAAAATATTTAATGCAAAATGCATAATTAACTTACCTCTTCTCGCGGTAATATAATCCCTTTTTGGTTCTTTCACGATTTTAGGAATCGACTCAACCTCGACAAAATCACCTAAAGAAAAATCAAATTGGGCCTCAAACAGAATGGGAAAGAATAAGGAATTTTCCACCAAGAAAATGGGTCAAATCGGACAAAAAACGGGCCAAGTCGCTGCCTGGTTCGGTCCAAACCGGACCAGTTTGGGTTGACTCGGACCTATCCAAATCAATTCAGTTTGGGGCCGACTCGAGACGGAGAGTCAGGTAATTTGGATCAAGCCGACCAGACCCAACCCACCTAGTTTGGGCAGTGTTAGGCCCAATCCAGTGGGTCGGCGACGCACAAGACGGTCCATTGCCGGCTGCGCTTTCGGCCACCATCCGCGGCCATTCTCATACCAAAACATTCATAATTCCGAGACGGAGAGTTCCCAACCAAAAATCAACGGAGAAAATGAGTTTTTGGGAGTTAAATCTTGAACTCTAACTTGTAGGTTTTCTCCAAAAATATCGACTAATCTTGAACGATTCTTTCACCAATGTTTGTCAGCTCTTGTATCGAACATATTTGAAACAAATCCGTCCTCTCTCTCCCTATCTCTTGGTGTCGGTGTCTTCTTCTTCATATATGTTATTTTTTTAAAATAATTTATTACATTATATAACAATATAATATATTAATTGGATTAACATTTCTTAAAATCTGATCTAATCCTATTTTTCCATCCCAAGCTATTAGGAAATCTACAATTTACGTAATATCAATATCAATAATTTCCATATTCAAACTTACACGTGGTGCCCGATTTCAATTTTTTATCAGATTGTCTTGAGTGACACACGTGACACAAGCGAAAAAATAGTATTATGAATACGACAAATAATTAGCCAAACTTAGCAAATTTTTTTTGTAAAATCTAAGAATTAAAAATTCAAGGTTTTACAATCTCATAGTTCAATAACTTTGCAAACTGATTGCAGAAGAGGAACATTGTAAATAGGGATGGACAACCCAAGCCCGACCCACGGTCTCAGCCCGACCCGCAGCTTTTGGGTCGGGCTTGTAATGAAAAATTTAGGTTTTTTTTAATTTGGGTCGGGTTTTTATTTATGGTTTGGTTTTTGGGTCGGGCTTTTATTTTTACTAAACCCGCAAGCCCGACCCAAGAATATCATTGTAACTGTATCTTATCGGGTTTTGGTTTCATAAGTCGTCTAGAAACGTCGTCTAGAAGAAGAGAAGAAGAAGTTTTATGCTGATTGCAAGACCACTAAAACGCCCTTATGAAGAGGAGGTCCAGGCTCCAGCTAGCCCCAAGGCTTGCTCTTCATTCTTGCTTTCGATTTTTCTGTTTTCATTTTATCTCTGTTTCTCGAGTAAATATCCTCATCGATTAAGTTCTTGGGTCTGTGATTTCAACCATCGTAAATGTTCTGGGTTTTTAATGATTTCTTTTTCGACTACTTTGAGCTTACTGGTTAGGGTTGCTTCCATCGATGGCATCGACGCATCGTCATATGATTTCAATCCTTGATCTCTGTTTCTCGAGTAAATCCTCTTCGGTTAAATTCTTGGTGTCTGTGATTTTGATCATCGTAACTCTTCTGGGTTTTTATTACTTTTGATATGATTTTCTTTGAACTTGCTGGTTAGGGTTGCTTTCAACAATGGCGTATTCATATGAATTTGGGTCTTTTTTTTATAGATGTTTTTATTTTGAAAGAATTTTTTAATAGGACCAAAAACTCGATCCGACCCAACCCAAATGGGTTTGGGTCGGGTTGTCTCAGAGATTGCGGGTTTCGGGTCGGTCTTTGATTTTTAGTTTGGGACCAAAGTCCAAATGGGTCGGTGCTGGTCGATTAAAAACCCGACCCAAACCAACCCATGCTCATCCCTAATTGTAAATAGAGGAAGAGGCGAGTGAAGAATACAGCGAGTTTGACAACAAGAATAAGGCACACCGCAGTGACAACAAATGGAGCTTCGACAATAACGCTTAAATCTCTTCTTCCTTTTTCTGCCGTGTGAACATCATAAATTTGTTCACTTTATTTTACGGTTTCAACTCAACTAGTTTTGGCAAAATTTGGAAATACAAAACCAATAATTCATATGAAAAAGTTAAGGTTTTTCTTATAATTCAATTTAATATGTTCTTAGTCTTTAATTTGTCTCATGAATGCAACATCATTAATGTTTACGATGTTATTTAGAATACCATTAAATAGTTGACATGTTGAATTGCATAATTGACTGGCTAACCCGACAGAAACTAAATCATAGTATTACCATTATATTTGCTTTAATTATGCGATTGTTAAAGAATTGAATTTTAATTGAATTACGAATAGTACGTCACTTTGCATAAGTAGAGAAATAAGATATAAAAGAATTAAGTGATAAGTACTGTGAGACTCAATTTAATATACATTCTTGATGGATCACTGCCAATATGGTAGCATTTATTGCAACATTTATGATGAAAGGAACTATTCACTTAGAGAAAACTAATCGAAGTTAATCTTGCATCTCTTATTTCACCATCATTTTATTTTCTGCTATTTTATTTTTTATTTACTTAGTTTATTAAAACAATGATTCGTCAAAGTTAATCATATGGATCCCGGCATCCAAAAAATGATCAACCAATGATATGACCATGAAAGAACAATCTGGGCTTATCCCATTCCAAAGTTGGAATGTGATGTGCCTAGCCCGTATGTTTAGGATGATGAGCCAAGTCTTGCCCTCCCAGGCACTACTCACTCAACGACCCGTACGACGGTTTTGCTACACTGTTTGCACGAGCTTTTCAAGGATAATCTGCAATCCACGCCAAGGATAGCTCCAGCAAATGGTTTGATCCAAATGGCTCTTGGCCGAGGGACGCTCGTAATAGTAGGTGTGGACGGCCCACCATTGAGGAAGCTCAATTTATGGATCTGGCCAACATACTTGTACTGGAGGCTTGATAGGCAACCGGAGCACATCACAGACGTGGACCCGACGAGCACAGCTGATTTTACTAACTTAGTTGCTCATTTTGCAGGAATCATTACTTCGGAACATCCGTCTGAACATGATCGAGAGAGACCTAAAGTCTCGATCATGTGGTGTCTGACCACGCCCGGCCACGACGTACCCGACAGCCCGGCCCATGACATGATGTGCAACCGGAGCACACCATGGATCAAACCCCAACGAACCCGGATGATTTTACTAACTTAATTGCTCGTTTTGCAGGTAACTTAGCCTCGGAAACTCCTTCTAAATATGATCGAGAACGACCCAAGCATTCCACCACTTGGTGTTCGGCTATTCACGGCCCCGAAGTGTCCACCGGCCCACATACCGACCACCCCTCGACGACCAGAGGACTAAAGGCCGTCGACGTGGCCGAGATTCATTAGAATCTTGGCCCATAGGAAATAAGTGGCCGACGTGAGAGAACGCACGGTCCAATCCTCTCGGATCCCGTGTTTCTCCCACGAGAATCAACTTCTCGGCCCACCCAATGCCGAGCTCGTCCACATTAGTTTGTTTCAGCAAATAAAGACTTAGAGAAGGAAGGAAAGGAAACCCAAAGAAGAAAAGCGCACGGCCAGAGCAAATCCACAGTCAAATAAAGACTCGTGGGCGCGCGTGGCTCATTCAAAGTCTCGGTCAAGCCACGGTCAACCTTCGGTCAACTAGAAGACTTTGACCAAAGTCCATCGGCAACTTGACTTCAAATCTCAAGAAACCCGATTATTTGGTCAAGGCAATGACAAGTTTTGGATTAGCACACGCTAATTATTCGGTGTCCGAAGCATGGACACTCGAGGCGCCTACATGAAGACATCCACGGTCAGCCGAGGCTTTACAGCCGAATTAATCGTGCCTATGTCTACATTCAGACAACACATAATGGTCAGAGAACCCCTTTTCAAAATGGCACGGACAAATCCCGTGACATTCGGAGAAGAGTTCAACCGGCCAACATTTGAATACCCCCGCGTGTGCCCGAAGATCGTTCACCGAACCACCAGCAGGAAATCCGAGATTTTCAATCAAAGGAGACCAAGTTCAGAATGTCCAGATTCATGGAGGAGTATCCGACAACTGCATTTCAAAATGGCCCGCGCGAATCCCTCATTGTCCGAGATAGGTCAACGCTCGGTCGGCATTTTGAAATTGCCGCGCACACCTCTGAGCCATGTGCGGAAACAGAAAGATCCGCGTCCGGATTCGGCCATGAATCTTCTCACTCCATCAGCCTAGGTTCATCCAAAGGTTTGAAATCAAGATGGCCCGCGCAGATCCCATGATGTCCGAGATAAGGTCAACATTGGTCGTGATTTTGAACAAGTTGCGCTCTCCCTGACCATCAAGAACCGTCAGAGATTTTCTTTCAAAATATGGTCTGCGCGCGCATGTATTTGGACGTCATTAAGCCATCTGGGAGCTGTGTTTGAATGTGGCCCGTGCAAATCCCGAAGTGCACGGAAGAAGGTCAACCTCGGTCGACGATTTGAATGAGCCGCGCGCGCCCACGAGTCATCATCGGCCATCCGATGATTTAAATTCAAATGAAACCGCGCACGCCTCTTCTCAAGTCAACTAAAGGTCAACCAAGGTCTTCAATTCAAAATGGCCCGAGTAAATCCCCCGATGTCCGGAACATTATCCACTCGGTCACCATTTTGAACAAACCGCGCACACTTACGAGCCATTGCCGACCAACCGAGGATCCAGACCACGTGACACTTAAGATGAGCCACCGAGAGCATTTTTAAAGGCTTCTTAGCTAATTTGGCCCGAGCCAATCTTCACATGTTCGGAGCTAGCTCATCCGGTGCCACCTCTCGGTCAACGAAGAGTCTTCCTCGGTCAAGCTTCAAATTCAACCGCGCAAAACCTTAGCGGATCGAGCCTTCAACAGAAGAGACACGCTCTTGGTCAACATCAAGTCCATGAAGATCTCTCCCGAGCCAATCCCGAGCGTGCATGCAATCCAAGGGTCGAAAGTCCTTCCCTCTCGTTTTATTTTTCATTCATTAAATAATGTATCAACCTTCACTTCGAAGGTAGAGAGAATTTTAATAGAATTGTACTTTGCACCTTCATACCTTTGTTGAAGCTCTTTCCGACGGTTTCTTCTCCGGTGAGTTATATCCGGCCAAATTCCGTCAACCCTTGAGCGCCCGATCGGTGAGTCACATCCGAGAGCATCCAAGGTCTACCGATTCCAGCACTTTGATCGCTCGAGTGTTTGAATCGTCCGACCATTCCCTTCCCGAAAACCCATTGCCATTTCCCGAGCTTTCAATTTCCGCCACAAGCCGATTCCGGTCCCTATTTTCCCCTCTGACTTATCTCCATAAATTCCCGAGCCATTCTTCCATTTTTCCCATAAATCCCCCTCATATCATTCCCATTACACTTCTGCACCCCAACTCCTAAATTCGCCCGACTCCATTTTCCGACTACCGTGCATGGTACCTTACCCGGGTCACGTGTGCGCACATTTCCGACCACGGAGCGCCGCTCAATTTTGGACGGCACATCATGACATAGCCGAGGCTCTCGACCGAGACACGCCCGGCGCCCAACGGGCGCCCCATGACCACGACCCGACGACCATCCAAGCCTCAGTCGTTGGCCTTGCCGAAGTCCACTAGGGCTTCGGCCCGTTGGAATAAGTGACCGACATGAGAGAACGCACGGTCCAATTCCTATGGATCGAGTGTTCAACCATGGGCCCTATTTTCAGTCACACTTAGTTTATTTCTTTTCAGCCACCAATTAGCCTTAGAAAAGGAAGGAAGTCAGCCCAAGAAGAGGAGAGCTCATTACATAAGCGAAGGCCCACGAAGGACCGCCTCGGCCGAACATTGACCGACCATCGGTCAAGCCTCGGCCCACCTTCGGCCCATTAGAAGACCTTGGCCAAATCCTATCGACCACTTTACTTAAATCCTTAAGTATTTTGGTTATTTGGTCAAGGAAAGGACGAGGTTCAAATTAGCACAAACATATCTCTTAGATGTCCGAAGATCATCCATCGGACGCGCGTACAAGGCCGATCACCGAGCCTCCGGCGAACCACAAGGTATTTTCATCGATAAAATCCGTGAACCAGCTGTTGAATCATCAGAGGATCTTCAAGCAACAGCTTTGCACAACCACCGGTTCAGCTCATTCGGATGCACCCACACACATGCTCGAGTCATTATCGGACCATCGAAGAACCAGACCGCGCGCCACATTATGTTGACCACCGAGGGAACTTTAGAAGCCCCGGATCCAGATTGGCTCGAGCCAATCTTTCAGTTGTTCGGAGCTCCGCCCACCCGACGCACCCTTTCGGTCAACCATGATCACCTTCGATCAAGACTCAACGCCGACTGTGTCAATCCTATGGAACCAAGCCTAAAGTCAACTGAAGCCTTCTCAAAGCTAATCCAAGGCGTTCAAATCATCGAAGGGCTTAGCTTATCTTTCTTAGTTTTGTTATCTTTACGTTTTTAGTATTTAAGTGTAACACTTGCACTTGAATGAGATAGAGAGAATTTTTAGTGAAAAATTGTGCATTGCACCTTCTTCCCGAAAGGTTTGAAGCTCCCTCCAACGTATACTTCTCCGGTGCGTAATATCCGGCCGAGAACGTCAACCCTTTGCACGTACGATCGGTGCGTCACATCCGAGTGCGGGCGAGGTCTACCGAGGAGAATACTTTGATTGCTCAAGTATTCGAATTGTTCATCCATCTACATCCGAAAACTCTAAAGAGTCCACCCATTCCCCGAGCGATCACCTTTTCCCTTCCGTTCCCCGAAATACACCACATTTTTCATCATCCGAGTTATTCCCATAATTTACTGAGCCAACTCCGTTTTCATACGACCATTCCCCATATTTCCCATCACTATTCGCTTCCGCAACCCAACTCTACCATTCGCTCGACCCATTTTCCTGTTTGCCGTATGCGATGTTCATCTAAGCCCCGTGTACGTGCATTCTTCCGACCCACGGTGCGCCGACCCGCAAGGAAGGCACATCAAGGCCTTCTTTGGGACCAATAATAAACCATTTTCAAGACATAAGTCTACTGTCATCTAGTGTTACTTGCCCACAAGGTGTCGTGGCATTCCCGTAAGAGAGTACGACACAAGTTATTGCTTCTAAGAACATACAAGTGACTATCCTTGGTGAAGAGTAAGTCACCCCGATCAAGAATTGTCGGGTCTTCCCTTCCTTGGTGAGTTGTACAATGGCTTAGGATGTGGGATAATCTTGCCTCCTACCTAGGATGCAATCTCTTAAAGACCCATTAAACTTACTTGCATGAAGTTGTGATAAATAGCAAAGGCTTGCACATTCCAACTTCTGATTTAGTGCGTCAGCTGCTCTATTGCTTTGATCAGACTTATGTTAAAAGTAAAAGTCAAATTTTGAAATTAATTTATGCCAACGTGTTTGTTTGGCAGAGAGATTTAGCTGTTAAAAAAATGATAGATCAAACTATTGTCGGTCTTCACGATGCATTTTCATCCAAGTAAATATGCGGCTTTCTTCGAAAACTCATCAACAAATTGCCTATAATAGTTGGCTAACCCAAAGAAAGAGCGTAGTTCGGTGACCCAAGTTAGGGTACACTATTTTTCATCACCTTGATCTTGACAACACCCATGCGAAGACGAACTTGTGCAATAAATTGACCAAGCAATTCAATGTTCTTTTGGGCAAAGGAGCATTTTTCTTTATTCACAAACAACTGATTCTCCCTCAACTTCTTGAGTACTAGGGAGAGATGAGCTTTTTGATCTTCCAGAGTTTAACTCAACATCAGTACATCACGATATCTTCAAGATACATCACCAAAAATTTGTCTAGATACTCATGGAATGCTTGATTCATGAGGGTAGGAAATGTTCCTAGTGTATTCATAAGTCCGAACGACATTACTAAAAATTCAAAATCACCATATCTCGTTACACATGTCGTCTTCTGTTCATCACCCTCTGCAATCCTTATTTGATAGTCAATGTTCATAAAGAAATCTACGTTCATTGAACTCAATGTTCTCTAAAAAGAATTGATCATTCATCTGTCGCTTAAATTTTTCTCATGTGTCAATCACAAATTCACCATTATAAATGTCATCATATTTTTATCTCCACCAGAATTTTGATCACCAATCTGAGCATTGTTGCCAAAGTCACATTTGAGTCAAGGATTACGTCATTTTTAAAAACTATATTATTTGACAAATATTTGAACTCATGATTTTTTGTTCGATGTTCAATTGATGCTATTTCAAACGCCCAACTAATCATCTTGTAAATATTGAAACTTTGTAGGAGACATCATGTTCTGAAAAAATTGTTAAAACTATATTCAATGATAATCTCCCAAAGTCATATATATTTTTCATAAATATTCAATCTTGACAACCTAGTAATAAAAATAAGTTACGTTGAAGATATTATGGCATGAACAACATTCTCGACTCTCAATCACGAAAGAACTCTTGTTTCGTCCATGTGAGTAGAGCCGGCAAACGAGCCAGGCTCGAATCGTCGGCCATCGCTGTCGTCGCGCCTCGTTGTTTGTCACCTCGCCTTGTTGGTCGTTCGCGTCGTCTCCTTGCCGGATCTCGTCACCAAGTCTGTCGTTCGAGTCGTCGTCCGTTGCTGCCAGATCTCGTCGCTGTCGTCCGTTGCCTCACCGTCTGTCGCCTTGCCCATCAACGAGAGAGCGAGGGAGAGAGAGAGAGAGAGAGAGAGCTCTGCTCAGCTGATTGCTGAAGACTCAAGAGGGGAGGGGACCCCTCGCCCTCAGGCCTCTCTCTCTCAAGCAGCCTACGTGGGCTGCTTGCAACGGTCATTAGACCGTTGTAAATTGTAATTTAACTGGAAAAAATAGGAAAAAATATGTATATTTGATTTTTTAGGTATAAATAGAGTTAATTTGGGTGTTAAAATTCACCAAATTTTTTCTTGAATTCTCTCAAGCTCTCGATTTCAATTCTCGTATCTACTTTCTCGTGTGTTGACGATTTATTCAAGCATTAACAAATTACTCATCGAGGTATGTTTTATCGGTAATATATCGTTAATTAATCATCAAAATTACGATTAACGTCGAACTAATTTATTTCTAATATTTTTCCAGGACTCGTATTTGTGGAATTAAAGATTTATTGCCACGTACAAGTCAACATCGACCCGAGTAATTGGTGAACGGTATCAATTTATTTGTAATTGTTTATTGAGATGGATCCGAGAAACATAGAAAATGTTACTAATTCGGATGATGATATTCAAGAAATTGGCACAAATAATCTGGCATTTTCAATTGGACAAACATATGCACAAGCATCCACATCATCACTTTCCGGTCCCAAAAAAATAAAAACGTCTGATGTTTGGAATCATTTTAAAATTGTCTAAATGAATGTCGGGGGAAAATTAGAAAATCGGGCACAATGTAAGTATTGTGCAAAAAATTATGCTTACGAATCGACGACTAGTACGATTCGTAGACATTATCAACATTGTCACGCACACGAGCAAACGCCCGATAAAAGACAATTACAATTATCGGCTAGCGGTAACACTAATTTTTTATATTCGCATGAAAGATTGCGAGAAGGTGCTGCAAGATTTGTGGCTCAACACGAGGTCCCGCTATCGATGTTTGATAG
>QAOC01016289.1:0-11314 GCA_003255005.1 Begonia fuchsioides
AAGTCACAAATTCTTAAAATAAAAATGAGGGTTGTTACAGATACTATTCATAGGTCGACCGGTCATTCACTAACAACCTTCCATTTTCCATTTTCTCAAACTTCCATTAAACAATTAACAACTTTTATTCCAACATTCAACTTGTTTCCAAATCATCTAAATTACTATTTCAAAAATGTAACACTACCTCAACATCCATCATCCCTTAACACATATTTTCTTCATCGCCTTGAACCTACTAATTTACTAATATCCACAATACCTTAATACTTTAATATTTAACCAACATTCATAAAAAAAATCTTAAACACTTCCATCTTAAAGTCACAAATTCTAAAAAAAAATTAGGGTTGTTACATAAAGGTTGCATGGTTTGGGGTTTAGATTTCAAGGGTTTAGACTTTAAGGTTCTAGGGTCCAAGGTTCAGGGTTTAGGCTTCCAAGGTTCAGAGTTCCATGGTTCCTCGGTTCCTCGGTTCACGGTTCCTTTGTTCTATGTTCAGGGTTATAGGGTTCAGGGTTCTAGGGTTCAGGGTTTAGGGTTTAGAGTTCTAGGGTTTCAGCATTTCAGGGTTCACGGGTTTAGGCTTCCAAGGATCACAGTTCCAGGGTACTTAGGTTCAAGGTTCACGGTGCTAGGGTTAAGTGTTCCTAGGGTTTAGAGTTCCATGGTTATGAAATTCTAGGGTTGGGGGTTCCACAGTTCTAGGGTCTTGGGTTTTGGGTTTTGGCTTTCATGGTTCCAAGATCTAGGGTTAAAGGTCAAGGGTTCCATGGTTCAAGGTTTAAGGATTCTAGGGTTCAATGGTTTCAGGGTTAAAAGTTAAAGGTTCAAGGTTAACGGTTGAAGGGGTTCTAGTGTCCAAAGCTCAAGGTTCAGGGTTAAGGGTTCATGGTTCCACTTTCCAAGGTTTGGGATTCTCGGGTTCCAGGTTAAGGGTTCTAGGGTTTTGGGGTTTAAGGTTAAAAGTTCTTAGGTTTAGGGTTAAAGTGTTTTGTGTTCACAGTTTTAGGGTTTAAGGGTTCAAGGTTCTAGAATTAGAAGGTCAAGGGTTCAATGTTTAAGGGCATAGTGTTCAGGATTCCAAGGTTAAGGATTCTAGGGTTCATTGTTTAGGAGTTAGGGTTCAAGGGTCTAAGATTATGGGTTAAAGGATTCTAGAGTTTAGGGTTTAAGGTTCCAAGTTTCCTGGGTTCAAGGTTAAGGATTTTTTGTTCAAGGGTTACATGGTCTATGATTAAGGGTTTTGGATCCCAAAGTTTAGGTTTCAAGGTTAAGGGTTACAAGGTTTAGGGTTCTAGGGTTAAATATTCCTACATTGTAGGGTTTAGTGTTTCGAGTTTCAAGGTTAAAGGGTTCTAGGGTTCCAGTGTTTAAACTTAAGGGTTCTCAATTCTATGTTTCCAGGGTTCTAGGGTCCAGGGTTCAGGGTTCTAGGGTCCAGGGTCCAAGGTTCTATTGTTCCAGTGTCCAAGGTTCAGGGTCTAAGGTTTCAGGGTTCCATGGTTCTAGGTTCATATTTCTTAGGTTCAAGGGTTTCAGGGTTCAAAGTTTAGAATTCAGGGTTCAAGGTGTTCTAGGGTGTAAAGTTTAGGTTGAGGGTCCAGAGTTATTGTCCAGGGCTCAAGATTCAAGGGTACTACTTTCAAGGGTTAAGGGGTCAGGATTCCAAGGTTTAGGGTTCTAGAGTTTCAAGGATCAAGGTTTAGTGTTACAGGGTTTAGAGTTATCTGTTCTGGATTCCAGGGTTATGAGGTTCAAGTTTTCATTGTTTGGTATTCAAGGGCTCAAGTGAGGAGGACATCATGAAGCGCAAAGGGAAAGAACTAAATGCAACCGGTTCAAGCATGTAATGAAATATGACATGAGATTGAGCAAAAAGTTTGGTGAAAAACTAAGCATATATATCCAAGAAATTCTCAATTGTGATGCCGTTATTGTTCCAGAAAACATTAAATTTAAATTCATGGCATGCATTCAAGTGCACATGGGACAAGATGTCATTATTATGAATTAGACTGTTATGTACTTAACTTATGTATTAAACTGGATTATTGATTATCTATGTTGCATGGCATAAGGGAAGCAGGTGAGAAAATAGGTAAGAAAATTGGTGAGAAAGTCGTTGAGAAAGTGGGTAAGGTTGGGAGAAGAGAAATTATGTAACAACCCTCGTCTATTTTAAGAATTATGATTTTAAAATGAAAGCGTTTAAGATTTTTCTTTATGAATGTTGATTTCGATTATGAATAATTGGAAGAAGAATACTCTGTCTGGGGTGTATCACACCGTGCACCGGCCCAAGTGTTTGGGTTTGATTGGTGTTTATTTAAAATCTATTGTTTGATGTTGCTAGGTTTAAGTAAAGTAATGAAGTAAGTTGGATTAAATACATTACAGGATTACCTTCAAGTAAGATCCAGTCGACCTAGTATTTAGGAGGGGTCGACACAAATGGAAGTTTCGGTCAACCCCAGGATCGAATAGGGGTCAACACAATGAATGATTTCTGTCGATCCCAGGATCAGAGAGGGGTCGACACAATTATAATGCTTTTGGTCGACCCCAAGATTGAAGAGGGGTCGACACAATTGTGTTTTTAGGTCGACCACAGGATTTAGGAGGGGTCGAAACAATAGGACCTCCGAAACGCTTTCGGTCGACCCCAGGACCGAGCGGTCGACACAAATGGCTTTAGGTCACTCTCGGGAAATTCCTTTGGGTCGACACAACGGATGAGCGGTCGACACAAATGACACGATGGAACACTTTCGGTCGAGACAACGGATGAGCGGTCGACACAAATAACACGATGGAACACTTTGGGTCGACACAACGGACGAGCGGTCGACACATTCCCGATTTGAGTTGAAAAGTCAGCCGAAACGTGGAGAATTCTGATGGATGGACGTGAGAGAAACCTTGATGTTGTTTAATTAAGAAAGTATAAGGCATGGTCAGCCAAAACATGTAGAGTTTTCATTGGTGGACTTGAAGGAAATATTGTTTATGGTTAATAAATGACATAAAAGGCATGGGCTGCCATATCTTTCTCCTAGGCACGAACCCTCTTCCATTTTCTCCCATTTTGTTGCTCTAAGCTCAAAGGACAGTGAGATTTGTCAAAGAAGAGAAGTGTTGAGAAAGAAAAAGGGTGAGTTTAGGCGTCCTTGAGTGAGTGAGTGAGTGAGTTATTTCAAGAGAGGTGAAGTAGAAAATCCCAAATAAATTCGTGAAGGCTGAAGTTCAAGGTATTATTCTATCCTCTAAGTTTCTTTTAAGTTCAGTAAGGATAATAAGATGGTGTTGGTTGAAATGGTTAAAAAATGAAGGATTTCATGTAGATTGTTAGAAAATCAGTCAATTATGAACAAAGTTATAGTTTTTGAGATTCAATCGATAAGTAGTATAAATCAGAGTTTATGTCCTTCATAAGAGTTAAATTAGACTATTTTAGTGATTTATAGCCATTGGAATCACTCGATTCAAAGCCATGAAGAAAAAGTTATGGACGTCGCAAGTCAGTGTACGAAAACTGGGGAGAGCTGCGGTCGACCCCTTGTAGTTTGGATCGATCGATTCTCAAATGTAAAAATGCATGCTCTCTGTTTTGTCAAATGGGTCGACCCCTTATAGTTTGGGTCGACCGATCCTCAAATTTAAAAGCACACCGTCTCTGTTTGGTCGACATGGGTCGACCCCTTACAGTTTGGGTCGACCCAATCATTGTTCAAACAGTGAATGCCCTCTGTTTTGTCCAATTAAGTCAACATACGTTACTTTTCTGAATTTGGTGTCTTCTAAGAAGTTATAGTAGACTCCCTAACGAAAAATTTGACACCTTAATCATCAGGAATAAATTAATATAGAGGAAGTTATAGATGTTCAAAGTTGGAACAGAAAGTTAAGACTTTATGCAAATTCTGATCCGTATATGATTTATAGGTTTAAGCCATCGATTTGATTAAAAAGGAGAGTCAAGTGGATCAACTCAACCTAGCTGCTAAGGTAAGTTAGCATTAAAATTATTTGGCCCTTCAGTGGGACTACATTGCAAAGATTAGAATGTATGCTTGATGTGTGTTGCATGTTTGCTTTCATGACATGTTTGGTGATGTATGCTTATTTTTATGTTATGTGAAGTGATGTTTTCATAGTCTCATGGTCATGCATCATAGTCTTACAAAATTTTTACGAACTATTTTCATGCATGGTTTTACAACGTAGTTGCAGGTAAACGAGGTATAATTGGTGGTATGGGACGCCAATTATGTTTCATCTCCGATGAATTAAGAACTTGAATATCATAACAGTAAAGTAAAGTAAATGGTTATTACAGGCCTGAGCACTCCAAGTAGTAATGTAGTGAGCTCACAATAAGTAGAAGTTGAAGTAGGTGGAGGGGGTGTTCTTGAGATCCTATAATATTTCCAAAGATAAAGAAAATATGAAGCCTAAGAAACGTGAATGAAATTGTGCATTTTTTTAACGACATAGCATACTCATGCATTGCATTTTATAGTTATGTTTCTTACTGAGCTTTAGGCTGATAGTTTAGGCTTTGCAATGTAGGGAATATAATGAAGGAAAGTATGCCAATGACTGATCAAGAAGTTAGAGCAGACGAGTGTTCAAATGACATAGTTTATTGAGCAACTACCGACGGGGAGTGATGCATGACACACACAAATGTTTTATAAAAATGTTTTGAATGTTCTGAATATTTTGAAGATGTAATTAAATGTATACCCTTATTTTGGTGTGATAGATTACCAATGTTTTGAAAATGAAATGAATGTATTTTGAAGTAATTGTCTTCCGCTGTATGTTTTAAGTTATTAAATACTTATGCATTTTGATAAAAGGTGGAATAGTAAATTGTTATTCTCAAGGAGTGTATGTACGTTTTTAATTCGACAGTGTTTCTTGTAATTTTTTTTAGAAATTAAAAGAAAACGAGTGTTCCACTAAAGTAAGTAAAGTAAGTTAAGTAAGAACTCAGTAACGGACCGGTTCTCGGGTCGCCAAGAAAGTAAAGTAAAGGAAGAAAGTAAAGTAAGTTAAGTAAGAATAGCAAGTAAGCGGCGTCCTGGGAATCTGGTCGTTACAAATTAGGTGAGGAAGAAGTCCAATAATATGTACTAGATTTACCATTTGAAATTGACTTGAGTTTTCAGAATCATATTGTGAGAGAACTTCTCCTTTTAAATGTGTTGTTCGGTCTTTCATTGCAAGTCCAGCAACGTCATTTCTGACTTATCAAATGAAATCTCTTCGTTTGTGGTATCTTTCTGATGAAAGGTTCTTAGTCTCGTTATTGTTTTGGTTCTTAAGCTCTTTCTAAGCTAAGATTCAAACATCCGTCGACTTTGGGTCAAGGTTCTATTTTCTATCTATACTTTTTTTAATATTCCCTATTTAATATCTTTGAGTTAAAATCATATTATTTGGTATCAAAGCCGCTTGGCCATCTTATTACTTTTTTTTCTCCTCTAATAGTTTCTTGGAGGTTCAACTTTTTATACAAATGTCGAACTCTAACAATGGTGTCGCACCGCAATGCAATGCCAGGCTTTAATTTAATATCTTGATGGTAGAAGCGAGAAAATTAATGAAAGACTAGTTTGACCATCTCAATGATCAGTTGCATAACATTAAAAATGGTCAACAACAATATCGACAACAACACAATCAAAATAGAAATCCTCCCCGAAGAGGAAGAGATGACTCTGTAGATGATACTCTTAATATGGTAGATGACATTTTAGATGATAATATTTGGAGGAATCAAAAAAATTCTAGAAAAGCATTTAACTGAACGGATGATAGCTTGAACAACATCAAGATGCAAATCCCATCTTTCCAAGGAAAGAATTATCCAAATACATATTTTGAGTGGGAAAAGAATGTTGAAATAATCTTTGACTGCCACAATTATTTAAAAGAAAAAAAGGTAAAACTCGCTGCTCTTGAGTTTTTTTGTTATGTTATTCCTTAGTGGGATCAATTAAACTTAAGCAGGAGACAAAATGGGAAGAGAGTTACTGATACGTGAATCCAAGATCAAAAAGTGAAACCATTCTTCTTTGGGCAATAGTTCTTCTAATTGGAAGCCTAATTACATGAAAAGAGAAGACAAACAAATTGCTAAAACAGAGCAACATCAAAAAGCAACAACACCTAGTCTGGGGATCCAAGGTAAATTTGATCCATCTACATCTCAAAATCGTTATATCAAATGTTTTAAATTTCAGGGAAGGGGTCACGTATCTAGCCAATGCTCTAACAAGATGGTAATGGTAATACGAGATAATGGAAAAATAGAGACGGATGGTGACTCCAAACATGATAGCACTGATGAATTCAAAGAGGAGTATGCTGTAGAAGGAGAGTTACTAGTTACACAGAGAGCTTTGAATGCTCAACCAAAAGTACTTGATGATGGAGTACAATGAGAGAACCTCTTTCACACTAGATGGCATGTTCAAAACAAGGTATGTAGTATGATAATTGACATGAGGAGTTGTACTAATGTTGTAAGTACTATTTTGGTGGACAAATTAGGATTATGCATAATAAAGCACCAACGACCGTATAAGTTGCAATGGTTCAACCAAAGTGGGGAAGTTAACAAACAAGTGTTTATCACTTTTTGTATAGGCAAGTATGAGGATGAAGTATTATGTGACGTGGTTCCTATGGAAGCTGGCCATATTCTACTTGGGCATCCTTGGCAATATGATCGACAAGTGATGCATGATGGGTACACAAATAAGTACTTACTTGTATTCTCCAAGAGAATGATTAAGCTTGTTCCTATGTTGCCAAAGGAAGTATACAAAGATCAGCTCAAACTTCAACGATAAGTGGATGAACTATTGGCTAAAGTCTACATTATCGATATCCTAAGCCCTTGTACAGTTCTAGTTTTACTAGTCTCGAAGAAAGGAGGAGAATCAAGGATGTGCATTGATAGTAGAGCTATCAATAACATCACAAAAAATATCGCTTCCATATTCTTTGTTTAGATGATATGCTAGATTAAATGCATGGTGCATGATTCTTTTCAAAAATTGACCTGAAAGTGGTTACCACCAAATTCGAATGAAAAAGGCAATGAGTGGAAAACCACTTTCAAAACAAAGCATGGATTATACGAGGGGTTAGTTATGCCATTTGGCATGAAAAATGCTCCCAGTACTTTCATGAAGTTGATGAATCATGTCTTACATTCTTTCATACATAAATTTGTTGTAGTTCATTTTGATGATATATTAATCTACAGCAAGGGTATTAATGATCATATCTTATACTGGAAGAAGTATTTCTAGTATTTAGGAAAGAAAAATTATATGCTAACAAGAATAAGTGCACTTTTTGCACCGATTAGGTGGTCTTTTTGGGTTTTGTTGTTAGTCAGCAAAGAGTACAAGTTGATCAAGAGAAAGTTTTGGCAATTCAAGAGAGGCCGATGTCAACAAATGCAAACCAAGTCTGCAGCTTTCATGGACTTGTAAGTTTTTATCATCGTTTTTGTTAAAGATTTCAGCACCATTGCTGCCCCACTAACTGAGGTGATAAAAAAGAATGTGGTGTTTAAGTGGATGAAAGCACTTGAAGAGGCATTCCAAAAGATTAAGCTGAGGCTGAAAAATCCACCTTTGTTTGCTTTACATAATTTTAAGAAACCATTTGAAGTTGAGTGTGATGCTTCAGGTGTGGGGATTGGAGCTCTAATGTATGATCATTGTCCAATTACATATTTAAGTGAGAAGTTGGGAGGAGCGACCCTTAACTGTCTTTTATACAACAAGGAAATTTACGCATTGGTTAGATCATTTGAAACATCACGACTTCTATTGGCACGACAATTCATCATTCGTACAAATCATGAGTCTCTCAAGTTTCTTAAAAACCCACACAAGCTTAACAGACGATATGCGAGATGGATGGAATTCATAATGTCGTCTCCTTACATCATCTATTTCAAAAAAGGTAAGGAGAATGTGGTAGCTGATGCCCTTTCTCTCAAGTATGCTGATCATCTATTTCTCTCAAGAATGTGGTAGCTGATGCCACACAAACCATAATGTCGTCTCCTTACGTCATCTATTTCTACCATATGATGAATTTTCTTATAATTGCTCAGTTTATTCATCTACTAAGTTTCCACCTTTTGAAATTGTAGATGGTTTTAATCAACTAACTCCTCTGGATTTATCTTTTTTACTTGTTTCTCAGTGTGTTTGTTTAAATGAAAACAAGAAGGCAGAACTTGTGAAGCTTCATAAGACTATAAGGTAAAATATTGAGAAATGACTTGAACAATACATGAAAGATGCTAACAAAGGATGATGAAGTGTAACTTTTGAACCAAGAAATTGGGTGTGGTTGCATTTGCACAAGGAACGCTTTTTAACCAAAAGCAAGTCTAAACTACTACCACATGGAGATGGCTACATTCAAATTCTCAAGTGCATAAATGATAATGCTTACTGTTTAGATCTTCCTGATGAGTATAATGTTAGTGCCACATTCAACATTTTTTATTTATCTCCTTTTGATGCAGAAGATGATTTTAAGACAAATCCTTTTAAAGATTGAGGGAATGATTAGGACATCACGAAGTGCAAATGGGAAGAACTAAATGCAACAAGCGCAAGCATGAAAGAAAATATGTCACAAGATTGAGAAAAGAATTTGGTGAAAAACTAAGCATATATTTCCAAAAACTTCTCAATTGTGACATTGTTATTATTTAAGACAACATCAAATTTAAATGCATGACATGCATTCAAGTGCACATGGGTTAAGATGGCATTATTATGAATTATATTATTATGTACTTACTTTATCTATAATCTATGTTGCATATCATAATGCAAGTACGTGAGAAAGTAGGTAAGAAAGTTTGTGAGAAAGTCGGTGACAAAGTGGGTGAGGTTGAGAGAAGAGAAATTAGGTGGGGAATAATTCCTATAAATATCTACTAGATTTACCATTTGAAATCAAGTTGAGTTTTGAGAATAATACTGTGAGAGAACTCTTTTTCAACGTGTTGTTCAGTCTTTCATTGCAAGTCCAATAGTTTCATTTCTGACTTATCGAACAGAATCTTTTCGTTTGTGCCATCTTTCCTATTCAAGTTTCTTAGTCGCATTAATTTTTCAAGTCTTAAGCTCTTTCTAAGGTAAGGTTCAAACGTCCATCGACTTTTTTCTATCTTTACTTTTTTATATTCTGTATTCGAGTGATCAATCTTTATCAGTTGAGTTCATATAATCTAGGGTTCAACATTGAAGGGGTTCATGGTTTAAAGATTCTACGGTTCAAGGTTAAGTTATCAAGGGTTTAGGATTCAAGGTTCCAGTGTTCTAGGGTTTTGTTGCTTAAGGTTTATTGTTCTAAGGTTCAAGGTTCTAAGGTTCTCTCAGGATTTAGTCAACCAAGGTATAAGGGTTTAGGGATCAGGTTTCTGGATTCTACAGTTCAAAGTTCTAGGGTTCAAGGTTCCTAACTTGTAGAGTTAAGGGTTCGAGGGTGAGGATTCAAGGTCTAGGTTTTATGAGTTCCAGGGTTTTAAGGTTTAGGGTCTTGGGTTCCAAGGTTCCAAGGTTCCAAGGTTTAAGGTTTAGGGTTTCAAGTTCCAAGGTTTAGGTTCTTGGGTTCCAAAGTTCACAGTTAAGGGTTATAGGGCTTAAGGGTTTAAGGGTTTGAACTTTAAATTTTTAGGGTTCAGGAGATTCTATCAAAAGTTCAGCATTTAGCGTTCAAGGGTTTAGGGTTTAATGGTTCAAGGCTAAGAATTCAAGGGTTCAGGATTAAGGATTTTAGAGTTCATTGTTCTCAAGGTCCTAGGTTCTAGGTTTTAAGGTTTAGGGTTCACAGTTACAAAGTTAAGGTTTCTAGAGTTCCAAGGTTAAATGTTTAGGGTTTAGGGTTCCAAGTGTCAAATCTCATTTTCATACTTGCTTTTTATGCATAAGAAAAATACTATTTTAACACATTTTATAAAAACTACAGTGGAAGACTTAATGATAGTTAAATCCATTCCATGAGAACATCAATTAACCATATAAAATTTCTTAATCAAACATTGTATGCGTTCAAAACATAAGGTTAATTTACAAACTTTGATAAATATGTATTATCAATCTCTTTTAAACATTACACATTTCAAAAAAAAAATATTTAAAACACTAAACATCAAAATACATCTCCCACCGGTCGTCACTTAACGATCCAAGCATCTGCACCGGCTATACCTCCTCTGTAACATCCCATTTTTTTTATTTATAAAAAAAACACTAAAAAGCCATGGTAAAATTGTTTTCTTTTCCTTGAAATCTTTAGTTTGTATAAATCATTTTCTTGAAAACACAGAGGAAGTCATTAAGTAAATAGCAAAGTCTTTGTTACCATAATTCAAAATGCATTTCCAAAACAAGCTTATTCATACATAGGGTTAGTTTACATATGTAATTAACATTTCACAAAACACATCTTAAAACATAGAACTTTCAAAATACATCAAAACCTCTTTCTTTCATTCATTCCCACGGGTCGTCACTTAACAGTACATAATCGTAACCAATTTGCGTTCACTTTTATTTGTTTCTAATGATACAACCTTAATCCTACTCTCTGTGATGTAGTTCTCGAAGGGCCAAAGACATGCAAGATTCACTTACTTGGATTCCAAGCTGCAAAATACTCCTTATTTCCTTCACTTTCTTTACTTGATTCCAAACAACCTTAACATCATTACATTAGAATTTGAACGACGAGTATTTGAACCTTAGCTTAGAAAAGCTACAGACCCAAAACAACGACGCGACGAAGAACCTTAGTTGGGGAAGATGCCACAAACGGAGGAATTCCACTTGATAAGTCAGAAAATAACATTGCTGGACTTACCGATGAAAGACCGAACAACGCTTGTTAATTGGGAGAATATCTCTCACAAAGGATAACACTTTCATTCAATTCAAGTTGTCCCAAATGTACAAGTTCACCTCCTTTTATACTACAGCATACCTACCAAAAGTGTGAGGTGTTCAAGTCATTACCTCATACCCTACCTACCCAAAAGGAGTGATGTGTACAAGTTTCTAATCTTGTAAACTCCCACCTACCCTACCTACCACAAATGAGTGAGGTGTACAAGTTTACAACCTCAGCTCCTACCTCCTTTCACTAGTGGAACTTGTAGCATAATTCACATATTGACATGTAAATATTAATACAAGTTAATTACTTGTGTACTTCAATAATTGTGACAAAGTCCATCTTGATGGTGGGTGGATCGTGTGC
>QAOC01016303.1:6147-18064 GCA_003255005.1 Begonia fuchsioides
TTGAATATAGAAATTCTAGTCGTTACATTATACCGGTCGACTCTTTTTACAATGTCGGTCGACACTTTGTCGTCTACCGGTCGACTCTTTGCTATACACTTTCACTTACGATAAATACTTTTCGGTCGACATATATAAATGCGGTCGACTCCTAAAAAATTCTGGAACATATAGCGGTCGACACCTTCTTATGCGGTCGGCCCACAAAAATTAAAATGTCGATTAAGTGTCAACCGCTGTTACACTAACTGTCGACCGCACTCCAAGTATTCCGAGCCTACCCGACCAGCTCGCGAGCTGGCTAGCGAGCCGGATCGGTTGGCTCAGTGTTGCGTAGCCCAAGGGCCAGCTCGAGCGAGCCGACATGCCGGGCTCGAGCTTTGGCTTGAGCCAGGCTCGGCTCGGCACTGTAGCAAAACGAGCTGGGCTCGGACTGCTACAGTGCTAAGCCGGCTTGCCGGCTCGCCCGAATGACACCTCTAAGGCTTACCCATAAGCCACATGCCCTAAGTCTATGTTATTATTCCTAAGACCTAAGCCATTATCCCTGAGCCCTAAGCCTAAAACCCACAGCCTAAACTATAAGCCTTCAGCCTTAAACCCTAAACTCGAAGCCCTAAATTCTTAACCCTAAATTCTTAACTCTAAGTCCTAAGCCAAAAGCCCCAGATCCAAAGCCCAAAGCCCTATGCCTTAAGTTATAAGCCCTAAGACCTAAACTATGAGCCCTTGGCTCTAAGTGCTAAGTGATACGTTAAGCTCGAAGCCCATCTGTAACATCCCTTTTTTTTTATGTATCTAAAATAAAAACACTGAAAAGCCGTGGTAAAATTGTTTTCTTTTCCTTGAAATCTTTAATTTGTATAAATCACTTTTTTAAAACGCAGCGGAAGTCATTAAGTAAATAGCAAACTCATTGTTACCATAATTCAAAACGCATTTCCAAAATGTGCTTATTCATACATAGGGTTAATTTACATTTGTAATTAACATTTCACAAAACACATCTTAAAACATAGTACTTTCAAAATACATCAAAACTTCTTTCTTTCGTTCATTCCCACGGGTCGTCGCTTAATAGTGCATGCACGGCCCAAGCAAAACTCCTCCACGGCATCACATCATGTGGTGAATACTAATTTCTTCACCTTCTTTTTCATCACCTACATCACAAAGCTTATTTTAAATAGCTTAAGGCTTAGAAAGAAATCGTATAAAGTGACATGCGCAACATGAGCATGGTTTTATAAAATATGCATTTTCATTTTGTTCTTTATTGTGTTATTCTTGCTTATCGATCTGGTTTTCCACCTCGTGGTTTTACAAAGTCCTCGTGACTGAGCTTTCTACATGTTCGGCTTTCCACCTCGTGGTTATACTTGGTCCTCGTGACTGAGCTTTCCACCTTGTGGTTCTACCTCATTCATTCGTTACGTACATTCATGCATAGTACTTTGAGGATTTTCAGAACGAGAGTTAGCACCAACGAGTTCCTTTCATCCCACCCTCGCCATTCGGTTGGGTGACGTTTGAAAACATGCATAGAAAATATTTTCGTTCTTTTTGTAAGACATGATGCATGAAAATGAAGATAATTGTTATCTCTTAAGTATACTTAACATAAACTTACTCATTACTTTACTTAAACCTAGCAACCATCAAACAGAACCCAAACACTTGGGCCGGTGCACAGTGCGATACACCCCAAACAGAGTATTCTTATTCTACTTATTCATAATCCTAACCAATTCGCGTTCACTTTTATTTGTTTCTAATTTTGCAACCTTAATCCTACTCTTTGTCATGTAGTCCCCGAAGGACATAAGACATGCAAGATTCACTTACTTGGATTCCAAGCTGCAAAATACTCCTTATTTTCTTCACTTTCTTTACTTGATTCCAAACAATCTTAACATAAAAAATATGCTTGCATTATAATTTCCCAAATTTATCCTATTTTTCTCCAAAATTACGACATCCATAACTTAAGTCATCAAACTCCAATTCTTATGAATAAGTAACCGAAATCACCCTTAAGGTGTCTACTGTAATTCATTAGAAGACTTAAAATTCAATTTCGTAATAAAAAATCTTATAAAATCCGTATCTCTAAAATCTGACATATTAATCCTGCTTTCCTATGGACATGGTAACTCCTTGTTTTTCATGCAATTTCCATTAATCAAAACCATACTCGAACTCTTATAACTTCAATATAGGGTATAGAAAAACACTTAAATCAACAAAAATCATACCTTATCCCTAAATTTGTGCTCCTCATTCTTGTTATTTAAACTCACAAAACACAATCGATTTGCACCTTTCACACTAAACTTTCAACTTCATCTTCAACCTTATGTTTCCCTTCATACAAAACTTGAGAGAATTTATGGATAATAAGGAGACTTTTGTGCATCAAATGTCAGTTGAAGGTGAAGAGGTAAACATGAGGTGAAGATGCAAGCATGAGGTGGAGAGGCAAGCATGAGGTTAAGATGCAAGCATGAGGTGGAGAGGCAAGCATGAGGTGAAGAGGCAAGCATGAGGTGGAGAGGCAAGCATGAGGTGGCTTCACCAAATTTTCTCCTCCAACACTTAACTTACTTGTCACATACTCTAACCTTACTTCTTATTTCTTTTAAGAATTTATTTCAAAGGTGTATTTTAACACACTACCAACAATACTTCGTGATGCACTTATCAAGATTTAACAACGTAATTTACTTTTTTAATAACTACGGTACTTAAATGGCTCGGGTGTTACACCATGGCCTTAAACACTATGCCCTGAGTACTAACCCCTAATGCCCAAGACTTATTCTCTTAGCCATAAGCCCGAAGCACAAACCCTAATTCTTAAGTCCGAAGCCTAAAGAACGAATCTCAAAAACCTGAGCCCTTAGTCACATTCCCTTAGACCCAAGCTTTTACCCGTAAGCCCTATACCCAAAGCCCAAAGCCAAAGGCCCTAATTCCTAAGCCTTTAGCCATTAATCCTAAGCCATAAGCGCTAAGCCCTAAATGCAAAGCGTTAAATAAAAAGTCTAAATCCCTAAACCCTGAGGCGTATGCCCTAAGCCACATAACCTAACGTCTAACTCTTAAGCCCTAAGTCCTAAACTGTAACTTCTAAACTTAGGTCGTAAGCCCTAAGCCCTAAACATGAATCCTATAGCGTAAATACCAAACCACTAAGTATAATCTTTAAGTTGTATGCCATATGCCCGAAGCCTGGAGACGTAAGCAATAAACCCTAAGCCATAGGCATTAAGCCCTATTCCCTAAGCCCTAAGGCCTAAGCCATAAGCCAAAAGTTTTAATTCTTAAGCCCTAAGCGTTAAGCATCAAGCCTTAAGCCTAAACCCTGAAGCCCAAAGCCCGAAGCTTGAAGCTGGAAGCATAAATACCTAAGCCCTAAGTCCAATGCTGTAAGACCTAAGCCCTAACTCGTTAGCCCCCTAATCCTTAACCAATAAGCCCGAAGTCTAAAGACTAAAGCCCTAGGAAGTTAGTCACATGCCTTAAGCCCTAAGTCCTATTACGAAAGCCCTCTACTTCTAAGCCCAAAGATATAAGCCTTAATCTCTTATCCCTAACTCTTGATTCTTAAGATCTAAGCCTAAATCCCAGAGCCATAAGCCCTCAGCACTAAGCAACAGTCCTAATCCATAAGGCCTATGTACTGAGCACTATTCCCTAAGCCCTAAGCATTATTCTTTGAGACCTAGCCATATGCTGTAAGCTCTAACCCTTAAGCCTTGAGCTTTAAGTCTCAGAACTATGCACTAAGCACAAAGCCTAAAGCACAAAGCCTTAAGTCTGAAGACTCAAGCCCAAAAGACTTAAGCTTAAATTCCTATTCCATAAGGTCGATATAGTGAGCCTTATGCCCTGATGTGCCTTCCTTGGGGGTCGGCGCACCGTGGGTCGGAAGAATGCGCGCACGCGGGGCTCGGATTGGTGGTGCATGCTGCAAACAGGAAAATGGCTCGTGCGAATGGTAGAGTTGGGTTGCGGAAGCGTATTGGGGTGGAAATAATGGGGAATTTTTGAATAAAAATTGAGATGGCTAGGTGAAATAATGTAATGGCTCGGTTGATGGAAAAGGTGGTGAATTTCGGGTAATGGAGGGATTGATAGCTCGGGAGATGGAATTGATAAACTCTTGCGAGTTTTAATGTTGGGATGGCTGGACAATTCGAACACTTGAGCAATCAAAGTGTTCTCCTTGGTAGACCTTACCCGCACTCAGATGTGACGCACCGATCGTACGTGCAAAGGGTGACGTTCTCGGCCGGATATTACGCACCAGAGAAGTATACGTCGGAGAGAGTTTCAAACCTTTCGGGAAGAGGGTGCAACGCACAATTTTTACCCAAAATTCACTCTATTCATTAAAGTGTAAGTGTTACACTTAAATACTAAAAACGTAAAAGATAAAAAGCTAAGAAAGATAAATTAAGCCCTTGGATAACTTGAACGCCTAAGATTGCTTCAGAAGGTCTCCAATTGACTTTATGTTTGCTTAATGAAGATTGGCACGCTTGGTTTTGAGTCTTGACCGAAGGTGATCGTGGTTGACCGAGAGGGTGCGTCGGGTGGGCGGAGCTCCGAACAAATGAAAGATTGGCTCAAGCCAATATGGATCCGGGGCTTCTAAAGTCCCCTCGGTGGTCAACATAATGCAGCGCAAGGACTGGTTCTTCGATGGTCCGATAATGACTCGTTTATGTGCGTGGGCTCATCCGAATGGGCCGAACCGGAGGTTGTGCATATCCAAAAATTAAGGGATCCGTGAGTTTGTTGTGCAAAGCTGTTGCTTGAAGATCCTCAGATGATTTAACAGCTGGATCACAGATTTTATGGATGGAAATCCCTTAAGGTTTGCCGATTTTTTGTTGATCGGCCTTGTACGGGCGCCCGGTGGATATTCTTCGGACATCTTAAGATTTGTCCATTCCAAAATTGAGCCTTGTCCTTTCCTTGACCAAATAACCAAAATACTTAAGGATTTAAGTAAAGTGGCCGATAGGGTTTGGCCTGATGTACAATCAAAGTACATCGTTGGACAAGCCCCCTTGACCAGTCATGGGTTTACTAATTTAGTTGATAATTTTGCAGGAAGAACGCATTCCGAGGCTGATTGGAAGCAACCAAGGAGTGAGCCCGATTGGTGTTTGAACACCCCCGCCCACGACATACCTGATACGCCCGGCCGGGACACGCCCGGACCACCAGGCCAAGACACGCCCGGCGGCCACCCCCGCGACCATGACCCAACAACCCACCAAGGATTGATCAACGTCCATGCCAAAATCCTCTAGGACAAAGCTCCAGAGGGACACGCGTGGATTTATCGGTGTCCAAGACATAGACACCCGAGATGCGCTCCTCAAGACATCAACGGGCCAATGGGGCTTTGCATCAGAAATGCCCGTGCCTTTGTTCATTTTCGGACAGCCTAGGAGTTTCCAAAATCACAAATTCAAAATGGCAAGGACATATCTCGTGATATCCGGAGAAGAGACCAGTCGGCCACATTGGAAAGCACCCGCGCGCGCACACAAACCACCCTTGGAGCCATCAACGGATCACCGGGAATTCTAATTCAAAAAGAGACTAGGTTCATGCTAATCAGATCAAGGAAGGAGCGTCCAAATATCTCATTTCAAAATGGCCCTCGTGGATCCCTACATGTTCGAGATAAGGTCAACGACGGGTCACCATTTTTGAATCAACCACGCACACCTCCGAGCCATCGGCCGAAAACGGAAAGATCCGCATCTAGGTTCAGCCATAATTTTATCACTCATTCAGGCTAGGTTCATCCAAGAGCCTAAATTCAAAATGGCCCGTGCGGATCCCGTGATGTCCGAGATTTTGTCCCCCCGGTCAGCTGCGCGCGCACCCCCTCGGTCAGCTGCAAGTCTCCCACGGTCCACCTCGGATAATCTGAACACTTCAATTTGAATTCAGCCGTGCATATCATTTTGGTTCAGATTTCCAGCTAAAGAGAAGAGCATCTGGACCCTCCATTTCAAAATAGCACGCAGCAAATCCCATGATGTCCGAGATAGGGTCAACATCGGTCAACCGCACGGGCACATCCATCGGTTAACCGAAGGTCATCCCCCGGTCAACTACGGTCTCCATTCAGATTTTGCCGAGCTTATCCATATTGGTTCGAGTTTACAGCTGAAGAGAAAGGCATCAGGACCCTCCATTTCAAATTGGCACGCATCAAATCCATTGATGCCCGAAGCTTCATTAAACCGTGGTCCACAACGGTCACTTTTCAAATTCAGCCGAGCAAATCTTCATTAGTTCGAACCATCAGATAAAGGGAAGTGCCTTGGTCCAAATTCGGTCAAAGAAGACCGTCTCCTAAGCGATCCAAGACGTCCGTCTCATCCAAAGGCTTAGTTTTATTTCTTTTTCATTTATCTTTAATTTTTATTTTTAAGTTTATTTAAGTGTATCGACCTTCACTTTGAAGGTAGAGAGAAATTGAATAAAATTTGTGCTTAGCAACTTCTTCCTAACCGTTGAAGCTCTCCACGACGTACCCTTCTCCGGTGAGTAATATCCGGCCAAGAGCGTCACCCCTTGCACGTGTGATTGGTGCGTCACATCCGAGTGTTCATTCTTAACACTTTCTACCAATCTGAACACTTTGATTGCTCAAGTGTTCAGATTCTCCACCCACCTTTCTACCAAAACTCTCACGAGTCCGCTCCATCTCCCGAGCCATCATCTCCTCCCATTTTTCCGATTACGCCTCCCACTTAGCCACCCGAGCCATCTTTCCATTTCTTCGAGCCACCTCCATAAATTCCCTTCCGATCACCCACATTTCCATCCCATTACACTTCCGCAATCCAAATTCCCACTTTGCCAGTACGTTTTTCCCGCGCGCTACACTCACCCTCACCTGAGCCCCGTGAGCGCGCATATTCTGACCCACGGTGCGCCGACCACCCCGGACGGCACATCATCTTGGTATCAGAGCCCAAAGGTCCCAAGAACCCATTTCTTTATCTCCCCAAAAATTTTTCTTTTGAACCCATTCGACCATGATGACTCGTAGCGGTGCAATTCACAATCCCGGCCGCGACCAAGCCACAACGAGTGAGCAGACAATGTTCTCTGATCCCCGAGACCCTCGGGATCCCGAGAAAAATAATCAGGAGCAATTCGACGCCCTCAACCAAAGGATGGACGCAATGCTGCAGTGGCTAGACGAGATGGCCGAACACAACCGAGCCCATCCGGCTCGGCCCACTCTGCCCCCTAGACGGAGACTCGGAAACGGCGGACACCAACAAAGCCCGCTCACACCACTCGGACAGATCCGATGATGACTACTATCCCGATCATCAATTGGATCGCGACGAAGAATGGAGACTCCCGAAATTGAATTTTCCATCATTCAACGGAGCCTCCAATGGCGATAAGTTTCTCGATTGGGTGGAAAAGGTCGATAAAATTTTCGACCTTTACAATCATTCCGAGAGACTCAAAGTCCAGCTAGGATCCTTGGAGCTCACAGACTATGCGTCCCTTTGGTGGGATAGCCTTCGAGAACAACGACGAAGAGACCAAGAAGGCGAAATCACCACATGGTGCACCATGAAGGACTTGATGAGGGAAGCGGTTTGTCCCGAGCCACTACCGCCAATAATTATTTCTCCAACTCCAAGGCTTAAGACAGGAAAACTCATCGGTGGATGAGTATTTGACGGACTTTGAAACTCTTCGGATTCGGTGCGACTTGGCCCGAACCCGAGGAGCAAATAATGGAGCGGTTCACCCGTGGACTTCATCGAAACATAGGTGACGTGGTGGAATTACAGCCCTTAGAGTCATTTGATACCCTTATTCAAATGGGCCTAAGAGTAGAGCGGCAACTCAAAAGGAAGGGCAAAGCGATTACTCAACGCTTAACCCCCAAGCCTACCACGCCATACCGGCCCGCGCCAAAGATCGAAGAATCCCCCAAAGCGTGACCCGGAAATTAAACACCAAGACACGGGGGTTGACCAGCCAAGGACCCGAGAGATCCAATGTTTTAAGTGCCTTGGACGAGGCCACGTTGCGGCTCAATGTCCTAACTGACGGATGATGACCGTCCAAGAAGGGACCGAGAAGATAATTAGCGACAACGAAGGTCAACCCGAAGTCAAAGAATAACCGAGCCCGGTTGAAGAAGAAATATGCCACACCAATGATGGGCTGAAACTCATGATGATCCGACTAATTTTCACCACACAACAAAAATTGACAGATCATCAACAAACAAATCTTTTTCACACCCGATGCACAATCAAGGAGAAGGTTTGCTCCTTGATCATCGATGGCGGAAGCTGCACCAATGTGGCTTCACGAGAGATGGTCGAAAAATTGAAGCTACCCACAACCGTACACCCAACGCCATATCAATTGAGATGGCTGAATGACTGAGAAGATATTAAGGTCACAAAACAAACTCGGGTAGCATTTACAATCGACCGGTACAAGGACGACATCCTTTGTGACGTGGTGCCCATGAGCACCACCCATTTAATTCTCGGGCTACCTTGGAAAATTCAACCGACAAGTATTACACGACGGCCTCACAAATTGGTACACATTCAAATTGAATTGACGTAATATTACCCTTGCTCCAATGACACCGGAGCAAATAAGGAGGGATGAGGCCGAGAACAAAAGTTTCACGGCTAAGAAGACACTTTTTCTTAGCCGATTACTTGACCCCTTTCTGGAAAAGCCGCCCGACGAATCACCACATCATCTTGGTATCGAACACCTCATCGACATATCACCTGGAGTGGTTGACGAAGGACCGACTGATTTGAGGGCAAATCCTCATGAACCTCGGGCGGATGATGTACAATCAAAGTACATCGTCGGACAAGCCCCCATGACCGGTCATGGGTTTACTAATTTAGTTGCTCATTTTGCAGGAAGAACACCTTTCGAGGCTGATTGGAAGCAACCAAGGAGTGAGCCCAATTGGTGTTTGAACAACCCCGCCCACGACACACCCGACATGCCCGGCCGGGACACGCCCAGACAACACGGCCACGACACCCCCAACGGCCACCCCCGCGACCATGACCCGACGACCCACCAAGGATTGATCATCGGCCTTTCCGAAATCCTCTAGAATTTTGGCCCAATTGAATAAGTGATCAACATAGAAGAACGCCCAATCCATTTACCACTGATCGAGGATTCGACCATGGGCCAACATTTGGTCACATTTATGTTTTAGTCTTTATTTATCAGCAAAAAAAACCTTGGAAAAGGAGAAAACAGCCCAGAAGAAGGAATGCACAAAGGCTCACAAAGGAACGCCGTAGCCGAGCCATGGTCAACCTTCGGTCAAGCTACGGTCAAGCCTAGGTCTTCCTTCGGTCAACTAGGAGACCTTGACAAAATCCAATCGAACACTTGACTTAAATCCTTAAGTAATCTGATTATTTGGTCAACGAAAGGACAAAGCTCGAGAGGGACACGCGTGGATTTATCGTTGTCCGAGAAATAGACACCCGGGATGCCCTCCTCAAGACATCAACGGGCCAATGGGACTTTGCATCAGAAATGCCTGTGCCTTTGTTCATTTTTGGACAGCCTAGGAGTGTCCAAAATCACAAATTCAAAATGGCACGAACATATCTCGTGATGTCCGGAGAAGAGACCAGCCGACTACATTTGAAAGCACCCGCGCACCCACACAAACCACCCTTGGAGCCATCAACGGATCACCGGGGATTCTAATTCAAAAAGAGACCAGGTTCATGCTAATCAGATCAAGGAAGGAGTGTCCAAAGTCTCATTTCAAAATGGCCCGCGCGGATCCCTACATGTTCGAGATAAGGTCAACGACGGGTCACCATTTTTGAATCAACCACGCACACCTCCGAGCCATCAGCCAAAAATGGAAAGATCCGCGTCCAGGTTCAGCCATAATTTTATCACTCATTTAGGCTAGGTTCATCCAAGAGCCTAGATTCAAAATGGCCCACGCGGATCCTGTGATGTCCGAGATTTGGTCAACCCCGGTCAGCTGCGCGCGCACCCTCTCGGTCAGCTACAAGTCTCCCACGGTCCACCTTGGTCTTCAATTTGAATTCAGCCGTGCATATCATTTTGGTTCAGATTTCCAGCTAAAGAGAAGAGCATCTGGACCCTCCATTTCAAAATAGCACGCAGCAAATCCCATGATGTCCGAGATAGGGTCAACATCGGTCAACCGCGCGGGCACATCCATCGGTTAACCGAAGGTCATCCCCCGGTCAACTACGGTCTCCATTCTGATTTTGCCGAGCTTATCCATATTGGTTCGAGTTTACAGCTGAAGAGAAAGGCATTAGGACCCTCCGTTTCAAATTGGCACGCATCAAATCCATTGATGCCCGAAGCTTCATTAAACCGTGGTCCACAACGGTCACTTTTCAAATTCAGCCGAGCAAATCTTCATTAGTTCGAACCATCAGATAAAGGGAAGTGCCTTGGTCCAAATTTGGTCAAAGAAGACCGTCTCCTAAGCGATCCAAGACGTTCGTCTCATCCAAAGGCTTAGTTTTATTTCTTTTTCATTTATCTTTAGTTTTAATTTTTAAGTTTATTTAAGTGTATCGACCTTCACTTTGAAGGTAGGGAGAAATTGAATAAAATTTGTGCTTAGCACCTTCTTCCTAACCGTTGAAGCTCTCCACGACGTACCCTTCTCCGGTGAGTAATATCCAGCCAAGAGCGTCACCCCTTGCACGTACGATAGGTGCGTCACATCCGAGTGCGGGTAAGGTCTACCAATCCGAACACTTTGATTGCTCAAGTGTTCAGATTCTCCACCCACCTTTCTACCAAAACTCTCACGAGTCCGCTCCATCTCCCGAGCCATCATCTCCTCCCATTTTTCCAATTACGCCTCCCACTTAGCCACCCGAGCTATCTTTCCATTTCTTCGAGCCAGCTCCATAAATTCCCCTCTAATCACCCACATTTCCATCCCATTACACTTCCGCAATCCAAATTCCCACTTTGCCCGAGTCTGTTTTTCCAGCATGCTACACTCACCCGAGCCCGAGCCCCGTCAGCGCGCATATTCCGACCCACGGTGCGCCGACCACCCCGGACGGCACATCATGGTGAAGGTCTTCTAATGGACCGAAGGTGGGCCGAGGCTTGACCGAGGGTCGGTCAATGTTTGTCCGAGGTGGTCCTTCGCGGGCATTCGCTTATGTAATGAGCTCTCCTCTTCTTGGGCTGTGTTCTCTTCCTTTTCTAAGGCTAAATGGTTGCTAAAAAGAAATAAACTAAGTGTGACCAAAAATAGGGCCCATGCTTGAACACTTGATCCGTGGGGATTTGCATCGAGCGTTCCTCCATGTCGGTCACTTATTCCAACGGGCCGAAGCCCTAGTGGACTTCGGCAAGGCCGACGACCATGTCTCCATTTGTCGTCGAGTCGAGTTCGTGGGGTGTCCGTCGGGTGCCGGGCGTGTCTCGATCGAGATCCTCTGCCGTGTCATAGGCCGGGGCGTTGGGTGCGTCGTGGCCGGGCGTGGTCGGACACCACTTGATCGAGACTTTAATTAGTTCCCGATCATTTTCGGTCGGACGTTCCAAAGTTAGGTTCCCTGCAAAATAAGTAACTAAATTAGTAAAATCTCCTGTGCTTGTCGGGGCTATGTCCGTGATGTACTCCGATTGCACATCATCCTCCCGGGGTACTTGAGCATTTACCCTCAAATCTTCCTCTTCCTTGTCCTCGTCCGCATCTAAATAGGGGGATAAGTCTTTGACGTTGACGGTGGTTGTAATGCAATGCTCGTCCGAAAGTTTAATCTTGTAAGCATTCGGGTTGACTCTCTCAGCCACCCGGAAAGGACCCTTGACCCTAGGTAATAAT
>QAOC01016333.1:0-77842 GCA_003255005.1 Begonia fuchsioides
AATTTCACTCACTATAATGTTTATGCTAATTATCTAACCATAGCCTTTTCATCTTTTACATTTAATTAATTATCTTAATTTCTCTTAAAGGTAGAAATTTTCTTTTTGGGTATTACATTCTCCCCTCCTTAATTAAATTTTGTCCTCAAAATTTGATCGGAAGTAGATTCTAGACATTGAATCGTTAAACGACTCTACCATGATAGCTGTCCAAAATATGAAGATAAATTAATATCTACCAATAAACATTTCACTATTGTATCTAATTTCTCTTAATAAAATTTTTATTTAAAAAAGCAATCAAATAACATCAATAGTAAAAGAATCAACACTTACAATTGAAGAAGCTTCCCATGTGATGTGCCTGAAGGTGCGATTACATGATCAAGAGCCAAGACTTTAGCTAACAAACTCGTTCATTTTGCAGCAAAGTATATGGAGCATAATATATAGATGAACCTTCAATTATGGACATGGATCTTCCTAAGCATGTACTACATTGGGACTAAGTTAAAGAAGTTACTTGAATAAACAACTCTTGAAGAAGCAACAAGAGAAGTTGAATAATAAAGATGTGTCTTTAATTAGCATGTTATATTAATATTATGTAATGTTTCATTTGCTGGAGTGATTATAAGATTGCAATGCTTCCAAAAGATATCAATTTGGTGACTTTTGAAACATTGTAACCCTGTAAGAGTTATATCTTTGAAGAGTTATCTCTCTTCAAAATTGTGTCTTTCTTTTATATCTATTTACAAAATTGTAACTTTGAAGATTTGCCTGTTAAGTCTTCAAAAAGACTTAATTATGTCTATTAAAGTTATGAAAATTGTTAGACTTTGAGTAATGAATTGATGGATTTTATGCTGGAAGCTGTATTTGGTGCTGCAGCTTATGCTACAGCACACAATCAGCGGGCAGCAATGAAATTATGTTAATTTCAGTAATTCTGAGATTATTTTTATCTGCCCGATTGGTTACCTATTTTGCAGGGATTATGCTGGATAAAGATGGAAAGCAATGAAGAGAAAAGAGATAAGATTTGAGATATTTAAATGGCGAAATTGGCGGATTGGAGAGAGAAGAAAATCTCCACAAATCAAGGGATCCCGAATTTAGTTAAATCTCCACAAAGCAAGGGATTCCGAATTCTGTTTTGGAAAGAGAAGATTGCTGCCACAATTTTAAAGAGAGGATCACGAATTCAGAGAAGACGCAGAGAGAGTTAGATAGACGATAGAGAGAAGAAACGCAGCCACGCCGGACAAATCAAACCGGATAGCCGGAGCCGATTCAAGAACTTGCGGGACACCACCGGGGTTTTGAAGAAAGCGACGGTGAATCTTTCTATTATCTTTTAAGCATGCTGCAATTGTGTTTACCGAACATCTTTTAGTTGTTTTTATTTTCAGCATGAACTAAATTTATCTTGGTTAGATTTTGGAAGTATCTTGTTTTATGAACTCTCGGTTTGTATTTATTTCGTAATTTGAATAATTCAACTAGGTTTTCATTCCTATCGTGTATAAGCTGGACGCCACAGTTATAACGTACTTAATGATTTCTAACACGCCATTAGAAAATCATCTAGAAAGTAGTTGAATTTCTTGAGTTGTTAAATTAGTGTTTTTGCAATTTAACTAAACGTCTTTAATTTATTAAAACGTTAGCTCAAGGGGAAACTAATAAGATTGGTTCTGAAGGTCTTCAAATCTCAATGTCCTTGCCATAAGATTGGAAGGAATTGAGAAAAGAAGTCAATCGGTAGGCGACGCCAGCCACCGACTTCATAGATATCTTTTCCGTCAAACGTGTTGTAGTCTGTGCTGTAGCACAGACATACAGCCGAGAGTGATTAAACAGGAGAAACCGAAATCTAACCTTCTTTATCGCTGAATCTCGTTCGTTTATTAGATTTGCCTGTTTCTTTTAATTTGTTTATATTTTCCTTTTATTTTTCTTTTAACAAAAAATCATAAAAACTATCTTTATCAATTTTATATAACTATTTTACATCGCATATTCGGAAAGTATTAGATTTCATTATCCTCGTGGGATCGATAATCTTTTATATTACTTGACTGTGCACTTGCGGTTTTTAACGACACATTCGGACCCAACAAGTTTTTGGCACCGTTGCCGGGGATAACAGAATTTAAATTTTCTGAAATTTTGTAAAATAGTTAAAAATAAATAAAAAATAAAAAAGAAATATATATTGCGGAACAGTTTTCTATTTTCTGTTTCAGGTTGTAGTTCATGCAAAGCAATGGAAATTTGGAAAGATAAAACTCTGGTATAGCAAACGCAAAAATGAATAAAGTAAGCTGTGAAGTGAAGCCGATAATGTTTCAAATGCTGCAGCACATGGGTCAGTTCAGCGGCACAGCATCAGAAGAACCGAACTCTCACATTAGAGATTTTATTCAGCTCTGTCACAGCATCAAGTAATGAACTTGTCTTGTGTACTTTGCGGAGAAGGACATTTTTCAATCAATGTCCTTCGAATTCTATGTCAGCAAACTATGTGGGTAACGATAAAAACAACTCATTTGACCCACCTTGGAAACAGAACCACATTGCCGATAATGAATGGACTCAACAGCCACAAAACTCGATCTTGGGATTTCCAATACATACAACTCACCACCTGATGAACTTGTCAAATATTCAGCAAAAGCAACAGCACCAGCCTCAACATCAATAGGTTCTTAGTGTTTCGTGCGCTTTTTGTGGTGAAGGACATAGTTTTGAATATTGCCCATCAAATCCCGAGGCCATGAATTACACAGGTTATATTCAGAACAACAATTCTTACGATACAAGTTGGCAAATCCCTTATTATCAGTGGCAATCACAACAAAATATTTTTGAGTCTGGATTTTTGGAGCATTCACAAGGTTTCTCACAAGTTGCTTTACCTCCACAAAATAATCAGTTCAAGTCTGAACAACCACCATCTTTGGAGCAACTTTACGCGAGTACCTACAACAAAAAATGATGTTCTTCTTCAAAGTTTGACAACAATGATGGAAGACCAAATTGCTTCACAAAGAATTCTCGAAAATCAGCTTGAACAAATTATTTATGCACTCAACAATAGAACTCGTGTAACATCATCCAGTCATACCGAGTTGCCAAGAAGAGATGGAGACGAAAATTACACATCGAGTGTGTTACATGAGAAGAGACAAGTGGAGGAAATGATAAATTTGAATGAAGAGCAAGAGTATATTGAGAAAATGGCAGTAAAAATTAATGAAGTGGAAGAAAGTATGGAGGAAGAAGAAAAATATGAATATGTTTTCAATACTGGAGAAATGATGCAGCATCCGATTACAACATACCAAGAAAAGCAACTACGTAAATTTCCGAAGATGGAAAATTTCTCCACAACTCATGAAATGCAGTCACAATATAAAATCGAGCTGTTGGATTCTTGTGACAACAATTTCATTGGGCTGCTCCCTTCATCGCATGAGAATCATTACATACTGTCTTTTATGAATTATTTTTCCAAAGGAGATGGAACTACAGCTTTTTCAAGCAAGGATGCTAAGGTGCCGCTAAAAGAAAAACATATTTTTGCTCGATGTGATACACGAAAAACTATTTTTAGCAAGAGACCATTCTGTCGTACATGAGCAAAATATGGAATGAAGCATAAGGTCACTATAGCATACCAATCACAAACGAGCGGTCGATGTTTAAATAGGGAAGCAAAACAGTTTTTTTTTTCCTCGTTTTAGTCATTTTAGTATAAATAAATAATGTTGCGACTGATGCCTCAACATCAGAAGCAACATTTGCTTTTATTGCATTTTTTTAGGTGTTCATCAAGCTTCCAAAAGCTCATAAGAATACAAGTTGCTGCTCGATTTGCAAACCTTCAAAGACCTGTTGGGCGCCTGATGCTGCAGCAAGGGACGCAGCACTGTTCGCAGCACTCTAACGAAATTCAAAGAACTCCAAGCTCTAACTATCAGCTTTACCATCGGTGTTCAGCAGCCTTACAACGCCTTATCCAGATGATGAGACACAACTCTAAATCCCAGGGGAGTATATATTTTTACTAGTATTTTGACTGTCTTTTGTGTGCTTTAAATTTTATTTTGTCGACATTGGGGACAATGTGTGATTTAAGTTTGGGGATGGACAGTTCATACTAGTAAAAATAAAGAAAAAAAAAAGAGTCAGGAAGAGCATGAGATATTTCTGATTTTGTCTAGAATTTTTTGAATTTTAGCAATTTAGTCTATCAAAAACCAAATCATCTTTAATCTCTCAAGAAACAAGGTTAGATATCCTGACTATTTATTTCCCACACAAACCTCCTCAAAAGGTATTAATGTTGAGAGCAAGATATTTACGTCGGATATGTATGATTTGGAAACTCTATCTTAGATGATGAGAAGACAAGTGTAAGCGAGAAAGTTTAACTTAAGATTAGGCCAACATTAAAGTTCAAGGGCAGAATTTTATAAAAAAAAAAGGAAAAAAAATAGAGCAATGACTCTATGAAAAAGTTCTATGTCCCACCAAAACTCAAACAAAAAAAAAGAAAAAAAAAAGAAGAAAAAGAAAAAAAAAAGGTGTTCTTCTTGGAGGGAGTATTTGCTGAGTAACTCGAGGGTCAGTACCCATATGTGCTTTCAAGTAAAAAGGCGGTATAACCAAAAAGAAGACCCCAATAAAATGCTTCCCTTGAAAGTTAGTATTGGCCTGTTTTATTTTGGATAATCTTTATTATGTTTGAAATTTCTGATTCAAACGAGATGGTGAAAGAATTTATGCATGTTGCGATGTTTCTAATTGCTCGATATATTAATTCGTTTGAGGCAGCACACACACTATTGAAAGAAATTGAAGGATTGAATGACCTGAATTGAGGGAGATTCTAGATGATTTGGTGGTTGATAAACTTTATTGCTTTAATTTGGAATGATATAGGCAATGGTTGGAAATATGTTATCTTTTTGTTAACTAGTTTTACTTTGTTTTCTTTTTCTTTACATTACTCGAGGACGAGCAATGGATTAAGTTTGGGGATGTTGTTAAGTCTTGAAAAAGACTTAATTATGTCTATTAAAGTTATGAAAATTATTAGACTTTGAGTAATGAATTGATGGATTTTATGCTGGAAGCTGTATTTGGTGCTGCAGCTTACGCTACAGCACAGAATTAGCGGGCAGCAAGGAAATTATGTTAATTTTGGTAATTCTGAAATTATTTTTATCTGCCCGATTGGTTACCTATTTTGCAGGGATTATGCTGGATAAAGATGGAAAGCAATGAAGAGAAAAGAGATAAGATTTGAGATATTTAAATGGCGAAATTGGCGGATTGGAGAGAGAAGAAAATCTCCACAAATCAAGGGATCCCGAATTTAGTTAAATCTCCACAAAGCAAGGGATTCCGAATTCTGTTTTGGAAAGAGAAGATTGCTGCCACGATTTTAAAGAGAGGAGCACGAATTCAGAGAAGACGGAGAGAGAGGGAGATAGACGATAGAGAGAAGAAACGCAGCCACGCCGAAAAAATCAAACCGGATAGCCGGAGCTGATTCAAGAACTTGCGGGACGCCACCGGGGTTTTGAAGAAAGCGACGGTGAATCTTTCTATTATCTTTTAAGCATGCTGCAATTGTGTTTACCGAACATCTTTTAGTTGTTTTTATTTTCAGCATGAACTAAATTTATCTTGGTTAGATTTTGGAAGTATCTTGTTTTATGAACTCTCGGTTTGTATTTATTTCGTAATTTGAATAATTCAACTAGGTTTTCATTCCTATCGTGTATAAGCTGGATGCCACAGTTATAACGTACTTAATGAGTTCTAACACGCCATTAGAAAATCATCTAGAAAGTAGTTGAATTTCTTGAGTTGTTAAATTAGTGTTTTTGCAATTTAACTAAACGTCTTTAATTTATTAAAACGTTAGCTTAAGGGGAAACTAATAAGATTGGTTCTGAAAGTCTTCAAATCTCAATGTCCTTGCCATAAGATTGGAAGGAATTGAGAAAAAAAGTCAATCGGTAGGCGATGCCAGCCACTGATTTCATAGATATCTTTTCCGTCAAACGTGCTGTAGTCTGTGTTGTAGCACAAACATACAACCGAGAGTGATTAAACAGGAGAAACCGAAATCTAACCTTCTTTATCGCTGAATCTCGTTCGTTTATCAAATTTGCCTGTTTCTTTTAATTTGTTTATATTTTTCTTTTATTTTGCTTTTAACAAAAAATCATAAAACTATCTTTATCAATTTTATATAACTATTTTACATCGCATATTCGGAAAGTATTAGATTTCATTATCCTCGTGGGATCGATAATCTTTTATATTACTTGACTGTGCACTTGCGGTTTTTAACGACACATTCGCACCCAACATTGCCTCTCTTCAAAGGTTGTATCTTTTCTTTAGAGTCACAGTTTAATGCCTTTAGGAGTCTTTATATAGAAGGCATTGCAATCTGTAATAAACATTGAGTGATTGTTGTTGAGTGTGATTTTCACATATTATTAAATCAGTTAGTGCATCAACAATTGATTGTTTATTCTGACCGGTGAGTCATGTCCGAGGGTATTCATCATTTGTGTTCCTGCAGCAAATCTTGGTGAGTCATATCCAAGAGTTGTTATTTGATTTCGTATGTTTATTTTCATCTTCATTTTATTCATCATTTCCATCCTTAACTTTGTGCCCTAAGTAACACAAATCATTTAGTTAACAAGACCGAGTGATATTTAAATTTTTCCGCACACATTCTTTGGCTTTTACGAAGGCAAGGGGTGTCATTTTTGTATCAGAGCCTTGTTGTATCCTTGTATTATAGTTACAATGATGACGAGAAGTGCAGCCACAAATAAAAACAAGGAAGAAAGTGTACCAACGACAAATGCACAAGTTCCATTACCGCCGATCCCTCAAGATAGTGAACCTTCTTTCCAAGCGTAGATAAATTGAATATAAAGATCAACACAATTCATCAACTTCTCTTGGAGGATTGTCTTGCTAATGCTAAAGCAACAGTAACTTCATCGTTAAGAAGAAATTCTACAGCACCACCGAGGAGAGGCTGTGGGGGTCTAAAGGGCCGAGGTGGACATCATGGTAATCATTCCCTCAAAACTGATTGAGATTATGACTCAGAGGGTAATTCCCATGAGTTTGGCCAACCTAGGCACAACTATAACAATGAATTACTGAATGTCAAGGTGAAGATGCCTTCTTTCCAACTGTATGCAAAGGTGATTTCTTTTTAGATTGGCTGAATAAAGTGGAACAAATTTGTGACTGCTATGAATACTCCGACTATGCTAAGATCAAACTTATTATAATGGAATTCGAAGGGTATGCAACCTTTGGTGGAAAAGTCTAAAAGTACAACGAAGACGTGACAACTTAGCATCCTAAGGCGATGCGCTTAGTTGGCAAGAACTAGGCGATATTATGGAAAAGCTATTTGTACCGAAGCACTATAAACAAGAGCTTTTTATGCTCTTGGAAGGTTTGCGACAAAATCAACTATTCATGGAAGATTATGTAACCAAATTTGCTTCGCTTCACATTCATTTTGGACTTGAAGAACAAGAGGAACAAATGATGGCACAGTTTATTTGAGGCCTACATCAAGAGATCAAAGATACAATGAAGTTGTACACATATGAGTCTATGGATGACGTGATACAGTTAGCATGTAAAGTGGAGCACAAAATTAAGAGGAAAAGCAAAGGAGTTAACTCTCTATTTACACAAAAAACCATTCAAACTACTAAGCCATCACAGAAGATAGAAAATAAGAGCTTACCTTCCAAAAGGTTGCCGAACAAAGCAACGGGTAAAAAGAACATCAATCTCGATCCTAAAACAAGGTCACGGGAGGTAAAATGTTTCAAGTGTTTATGGTTGGGGCATATTTCTAATCAATGTCCTAACAAGAGAGTTATGCTTGTAGAAGAGGAATCAGGAGAAATCATTAGCGATGATGAAGATCCAGATCAACAAATCAAGGAGGAGGTCATTCAGGAAGAGGTTTGTCATGCCCACAAAGGGCCTTTGCTAATGATAATCCGCAGTGCCTTGTCCTCTCATTTTGAAGGTACGAATCAACAAAGAGAAAACATTTTCTATTCTCGTTGCTTGATCAAGGGCAAAGTTTGCTCCCTTATAATTGATGGAGGAAGTTGCACCAACGTCGTTTCTACCAATTTAGTGGAGAAACATGGGATTCCCAACTATCGTGCATCCTACGCCTCATCGCCTGAATTGGTTGAATGATAAAAGCGATTTGAAGGTAACCACTCAAGCAACCCTTGATTTTTCCATTGGTGGGTATAAAGACTCGGTGTTGTGTCATATTGTGCCTATGATTTCTAGCCATCTTTTATTAGGGTTGCCCTGGAAATTTGACAAGAAGGCCATGCATGATGGTTTCACTAACTACTATTATTTTATGGAGAATGACCGTTTGGTAAAATTAGCACAACATCAACTCGATAAAATTCTGAAAGACAACGAAGCTATGAGGTCCTTAAAGACTAAGGTGACATTATTCCTATCAAAGAGACAACTTAAAACTTCTTTGAAGGCAGGTGGTCCATTTGTGCTTACTATGTTCAATGATCAAATGGTGGAAGATAAGGATATATCCGAAGAGGCGCTGACACTTCTTAATGAGTTTGATGATATTTTTCCGAAAGAGATGCCTCATGGTTTACCTCCACTTAAAGGAAAATAATTTTGGATAAGGAAAAATATCATCACCACAACAATAGATAAACAGAAAAAATCTACATAATAAATCTTGATTAAACTTGAATAGTTTAGCAGAAAAAGATAACCACCAAAGTGTGAATGTGAGAATGTCGTCGTGTTGGAAGGATTGTCTTCATCATTATTTTTATCTTTTCTTCCACTCTCTTAGTTTTCTATTCAAGGCTTTCGTCTCTTGAAATCACTTTCAGGGAACTCTCCCTAACAAATTTTGATCAAAATGACGTGCCACATTACTGGAAAACACAACAAAGTTTGTTGAGAAATTACTAAAAAGCAAAAAAATCTAAAATCTTACTATTGAATCCCTTTTGCACAAAGTGGGGAAGATTGCGGCAAGTCTCTAATTTTATAACTTGCAAGAGATGAATCAAGTACGATGAACTTCACCCAAATCAAACCTTACTGACGAAACCTAAGTTATCAAACAAGGAGTTTGACCCAAACCAAACTTGTCGGTAAGAATCAAAGCTATCAAAGTTGATCTATGAAGAATTAACTTGATGAACATTGAGTTCATTGTAAAGAACCAAAAAGAAAATTCTTTCCAAACACTATCAAGAATTAACTTGATTAAGATTGAGTTCTTTGCAAAGAATGAAAGAGAAAATTCTCTCAAAACACTTAAGGTTAATTACTCATAAAAGTTGTGTCTTTCACAATAACTTTGATGCCTTTAAATAGGCTACATAATTTCAAAGTAAATTAAGAATTAGAAAGATATTAGAAAACTAAAATATCTTTGGAAGGATTTTCAAATATTCCAAGATTTTCAAATTATTCCTAATTTTTTTATTCATTGTACGGAGATCATATCAAATGGAATATCATTTATGGAGCCCTCTTCTAATGATCAAGAGCAACCCAAGTATCTTATTTCATGGATGGTTCAAGGAGAAGAAGTGAAGCGTACCCGAGAAGATAGTGCACCCGAGAAGATAGATTTGGCTCACCCGGTTTCTACCATTGCATGGCCAATGCAGTATTATTCATTTACAAACTTTGTTCTTAGTTTAAGCTCATTTTGCTCTTATTTCATCATCCTTGCAAGGAAGAAAGGTTAGTAGCAAGTTCCATTTAGATCTTCACGCCATTTTGTGATCATTATCCTCCATAAAACTTGCCAAAAATCAGCTATAAATTCCTCCTCCCCAAGCACATTCCGACCTCCATAAAATCGGCTAACCTTCACCAAAATCGGTTCATTTGTCTTTGATCTGAGAAAAAATGAATTAACATATTCTTCCATTTTAATTTCGTGTCAAAACACAACCAATACATTTTCCTGACTCATCACATTCAATTTCAAATACATTATCAAAATTAGGTAAGACAATTATCGGTGCAGTAGTAAGTTTATCTTTTAGAAGGTTGAAAGCTTCTTCATACTTAGTTTTAAAATTGGTGTTCCAATCATCCACTTCTTTCATCCGTAGTTGGTAATATCCATTCTATAAGTTTAATTTTGAAAATAAATATGAACCATGTAATTTATCAAGCATGCCATCTAACATTGGAATAGGATGTCGATACTTTATCGTGATCATGTTAATTGCTCGACAATCCACACACCTTTTACAATTCACATCTTTCTTTAGAAATAAAATCACAAGAACCGAGCATGGACTAAGATTGTCTCTCACAAAACCTAGCTCTACTAGCTCGTCTACTTGTTTTTGGATTTCTTTTGTTTCTTCAGGATTAGCTCGGTAGGCCGATCTATTCGGTATTGAAACCCCATGCATAAACTCAATTTGGTGCTCGATTCATTTTAAAGAAGGTAACCCACTTGGAACTTCTTTGGGGAATACATCTTCAAATTTTTTTAAAAGAGTAGAAACAACTTTTGGAAGCAAAGGAGTTAGCTCGTCGGTAAAAAGATAAATATCCTTGTACAAGAGTACAAGAACATGTTGCCTTACTGACATCACACTTTTTACCTCACTTTTTATCACTATTCTTTGTTTTCTCTCTTGCTCTTGTTTTCTCTCTTTGCCTTTTTTCCCACTATCTTCTTGTTTTCTCTCACGCTCTATTTTTCTCTCATCCTTTTTTTTTCACTCTCTTGCTCACATATTGGCTTTTTCTCTATAATTTTCTCTTGATCTTCACTAGCTACCCACGGTTTAAGTGGCTTGAGAATGATTATCTGACCATCGTTAACAAAGCTATACTCATTCTTGAACTCATTATGCTTAACTTTTTGATCAAATGGCCATGGCTTACCTAATAAAATATGTGTTGCTTGCATAGGAACCAAATCACAAAGAACCACATCATTATATTTTCCAATAGACAAAGAAATTTTTCACTCATTTAATAACTTTGATTTCATAACAATCGCTCAACAACTGTAGCTGGCCCGGATTTTGATGCTTTTTGGTTTCCTATCCCAACTTATCCACTAACAATGTACTAGAAACATTAGTGCAACTCCCACTACCAAATATCAAACTACATACCTTGTTATTCACGTGGCATCTAGTATGAAATATGTTCTCTCTTCATATTTTATCTCCATCATCCTTGGCTTGAACGTTGAGCACACGTCTAGTGACTAAGTGTTCACCTCTCGCGGGTTCCTCTACATCCACATTACTACAATTTTCTAATTGGGGCATCTCGCCATCCCTTGAGTTCTCACTTCTAACATCCCCATTGGTACGTATCACCATTGGTTTTTATTTAGAAAATTTGAATCAAAGTGGCCAAATTCTTGACTACGAAAGGATTTAACTTCTCAAGCTCTAGTTGTTGGAATACTTTTAGCCGTACCTTTTATAGAAGCATTATTGGAGGTAGTTGTTATCTTTCCCATGAAATCTTCCTCAGGCTTTATAGTTTGTTTCTCGTGCCTCCAAGTTGATTTCAAATATCAACTATTGTTCGACCTTGATAGACTTGTGTATTAGTTCTTCTATGTCCACATAGTGCTTCATGTCCACAATGTAATAAATTTCTCTATTCAATCCTCCAATAAAATGTGCCATAATTGCTTCCTCATCTTCCTTTATGTTTGCTTTCATCATAGTTGATTCCATCTCTTTATAATAATCTTCCACACTTTTTGAGCAATGTTTTAGTTCTTGCTATTTCCTACAAACATCTCGATGATAATAACTATGAACAAATCTCTTACGCATAAATATTTTCATTTCTTCGCACCATGTACTTGCATAGTCTATGAATTCCATTGAGGCTAACTTGATTTTCTTTTTCTCGATATAGTTGTGACAATCATAAATATGATCAACATTTTTTACCCATTCTAAATATGATTCATGATAACTTTTACCATGAAAAGAAGGAATCGTCATCTTGATAATGCTTAAGTTGCCATCTTCTTCATTTTTTCTATGATACCGCTCCTTTTTGTAACTGTTGCTCTCATTCTAAGACTTAACATTAATTTGACATTCATTCATACTCATTTCTCAATATAACAAATAAAAGAAATTCTTAGTGAATAAGTAAGAAAATAAACGGAACTCACTCACTCTCTCACGTGTTTACACTCTACCAATGTCATTCACAGTTGTATTTCTCTAAATTAATGGCTTTTATATTCAGCAAGTAAAAACAATTAAGATCAAACTTTTAAGCAAAAAATTTAAACTTTCAAGATCGTCAATGTCAAACTATCTTGAAAGAAATAATGGGATCCAAATAAATTTATGTATAATGAAGTATTTCTCTAATGATGTAAGAGCAAGAAAGTCAACAAATAAGTTTGAAGTCACCAAAATTAGTAAGTACAATTTGAAGTAATGAGATTTTTTTATAATAGTAGCAACAAAGACAATAACCCAAAATTATTTTTTTTTTCACTTTTTTTTGCTTGTGCTTTTCTCTTTTTTTGCTCAATATTTTTTTCACGTTTTTTTATTAAATTTTTTACTTTTTTTTATAGAAAGATAGAAAGATAGAAAATAAGAAAGAATAAGAAAGCTTAAATAAAAATAGAAACTTGAATAAAGGAAACACAACTCTGATACCAAATAAAGAGAATCACATGTATACTTAACTCGAAACTATTCAACAATGCAAAAAAAAGATACCTGGATCACCTTTGAATCAAGTACGATGAACTTGACCCCAATCGAACATTGCCGACAGAACCTAAGTTATCATACAAGGAGCTTGATCAAGACCAAATTTGTCAGTAAGAACCAAAGCTATCAAAGTTGATCTATGAAGAATTAACTTGATGAAGATCGAGTTCTTCGCAAAAAACCAAAGAGAAAATTCTCTCCAAACACTGAAGCTGAATTAATCATAAAAGTTGTATCATTCACAATAACTTTGATGCCTTTAAAGAAGCTACAAAATTTCTAAGTAAATTAGTAATTAGAAAGACATTAGAAAACTAAAATATCTTTGGAAAGATTTTTAAATCTACAATGATTTTTGAATCTGCCAAAAGATTTACTTGATGGTCAAGTAAAATTTGATTTACTTATTAATCAAGTAAAATTTATTTCCTTTGCCGCTTCAAAATCTTGTCGTTGGTTTTGGCTTTGTGCTTGTATCCTTGACCACCTTGCATGATATCAATATTTTTTTCAACACTGAACACAATCAACATTTGTTTTGATGTTGAATAGATTCTTTCATTTTGATTTCCACCACTAAACCATTTTTGCTTCATGCACTTTCTTGGTTCTTGACCTTGTCGTTGGGCCTCCAATCCCTTTCAATTGATCTTGTATAACCACTTGATCCACATCATTATAGGCATAACATTTTTGCTTAGGGTTAGCAAAAATAGGTTAACAAAAAGTATGATAGGAAAGTAGTATTCAGATAAAAAAGTAATGTGAATGCTCCGAATAGTTTCTTTCCATTGAATGCTTGTAGACTGCATGTCCACACGTGATTGAAGGAGGTGGAGGTGATTAGAAGAGTGAAAGTCTTTCAAAAATAGCTACAAAGATGGTGCGCTACACAGATTTTGTTGAGATCTCATTGGATTAGTAGAATGTGACAAAAAGTTGAAGTCTTATTACTTGGTGGCCGCAAAAAAGGATTAGAAAGGAATGGTGGGCTTGTAGGGATTTTTGTTGAAATCTCATTGGATGAGGTGAAGGTGATAAAAAGTAGAAGTGGCATTACTGAAAAAATTTGGTTGCTGGAGTCTTCAAAAGAATCTCTTCACCTCATGCTATTGTCTTAAAAAATGATTGGGCAAACTCTACTTGTAAGAAAATTCTACAAATGGAAGTTTAACATCCCAATCTATGAGCTTCTTGCTAATAATCCCTCTTAAGAGCATTCCCAAGGTTCTATTCACGCAGCTTGATTTAGCCATTGATTTATGGGTGGAATGAGGTGCAAACAATAATTTTGTTATGAGCTTCTTCCATAATGTCTTCAAAAAGGTGCTAAGAAATTTGATATCCCTATCTGAAACAATTATCTTTGGAATGCCATCCAAGCATAACCACTTCTTTGAAGAATAATTGGGATACACGATTGGCCTCATCAGCTTTAGCACACGCTATAAAGTGAGCAATTTTTGAGAATCTATTCACAACAACCATAATTGCATACTTTAATCGAACTGTACGAGGTAACCTTAGCATGAAATTCATGCTCACTTCTTCCCAAGGCAGCTTAGAAATAAGCAAAGGTAAGTAAAGCCCTTGAGGTATAATCTTGCTCCTAGTTTTTTTGCACAAAATGCACCTCTCTAACACTCAGTGCACATCTTTTAGGAGATTTGGCCAGTAAAAATGAAAGAGAAAGATAAAAGAAAGAAAAAAATGAGTTTTTGGATTTTCTTATAGGTCGACACAAACTCTATGGGTAGACACAAACTATGACAGACTCAGCTTCTGTTTAGAAAAAGGGTCGACACAAAGTTTATGGGTCGACACAAACTATATATATCTTCAAAATTTCTGCAGCACTTAAACAAACTGTTAGACTTTAATTGTCCCTTCAAAGAGGGTATTTCTCATGAATAGATAAGTCTAATATAAGCATTGTAAAGAGTTTATTTTATCTTTCACACTCATCTTGCATAGTTATCATAAAAAACAATTGATTACTTTAAACATACTTTTAAAGCTAACAATGAATTTGTAAAACATTTTCTTTTCTTTTCATTTCGGATTTTTCTTTACTTTAATTTCCATGTATCCTTATCATTGGGGCTTCCTGGCAAGGAACGAAAGACCACAAACTTGAGTCCACCTAAGGGGACAGCCAACTCGATTCCAAGGGTTGAGAGACCACAAACTTGAGTCCTCCTAAGGGGACAACCAACTCAAACCCCTTCCCAATGACATTTACGTAACTTTCTCTTTCTTTCTTTTATCTTTCTCTTTCATTGGTTATTCGAGCTCCACCCGAATGACCACTGAGCAAGACGGGTCACCTAAAGTAGAGGAGGAAACAAGGGAGCTGGCGAGGAGGTGGGGGGTTTGATGAATTCTTGGGCTGGAGCACCCGGGGTTTGGAGGGAAGTTTTCTTAGCCGTTATCATGATGGATACTTTGATTGGTTGAGGGGGAGGGAGTGGGAGACTTGAATTTCTGCTGCCACTTTACGTTTTCAAACATTTGTCTTATGTCCAATTGTGAAACAAAAGGAACAATATTGTGATTTTGTTTCAAATGTCACTTTTTTATGTGAATGGGTTTCCTTGTGTGTCAATCAACTTTACTACCCTTACAAGGTCTTTTGAAACATCTACCTCGATTAACACCCTCGCATATCCAATGTGTCCGAGTGTTTTGGTGAGCAAATCGATCATTATGGGTTTTCCCACCTTTGATGAGATTCTACTAAGGATTTGCTCATGCAACAGTCCAATGGTAAGTTGTGGAATGTTGTCCAAATTGTGATTGTTTTGATCTTGTCCTTACCAAATTAAAAACAATCTGTCATTTTTCTGAGGAGTGATCAACCAAAGATAGAGTAGGGCCGCCACTTACAACTTTATCTCTATCATTTTCCAATTAGAAGATAAAGGTTATCCATCCCTTGGTGTTTGGGATAACCTTTACCGAACCCCTTTAGCTATCTACTAGATTTTGAAGACCTTCCTTACACGGGTGCCTAGTAGGAAATTATCTGACCAAAACATAACCAAGTGGCTTTTGAACATCCAAAGTTACGATGGGGAAAATTTTGATAGCTTCATCATCACAGGGTTCAAATGCTAGCTGAAAGCCATGACCAATATTGCGACTATTTTTTACCATAACTGCGCAAGATTGGGAGATTTCAGTGGTGTTAGCTTTCCCAGTTTTTGACTGGGGCAGTTGATCAAATAGGTTGTGTGCATAGAGAAAAAATATTTTCCAAGCAAGCCAGCAAAATTTGCCATAGGGAGATCAGAGGTACTTGGGGATTTTCCAGCAAGATGTGACTGCATCGGCAGTGACAACCCCATAGAGCTTGTAAATGTGAATTTTTCAGCAGCTCTTTGGAGGTCGGTATCTTATTTGACTTCTTCTGCATGATTTGCTTGAAGAGGCTATGGGAGTTTGCAGTTTCCTTGGTGGAAAATTCCAACACGTAGTAACAGATAAGACTCAGAAGCTTGGATGGAGATTTTGTTTTCCCTTGCGGTAATGGCTATTTTCTGCCTGTAACGGCTAATCGGCACCGAAAACAGCCAACCGGCGCCAGAAATGGCTACCCAGAAAGCAGTAGCTGCTAGTTTCGGTAACTACACCATGAAACATGGACACAACAAGCACACATAATAGAGACATTTGGCATTCCCAGGCTCTATCATTGCCTCCAAGTACGGACCATGAACTTGCACGCCCTCACAAAAGAAAATTGTCAATGACACTAGCACAGAGTACCAGGTATCTAAACACCTCATAAGCTTAACTTTGATATAATGGGGCAAATAATTTATGATTATTGAGTCAACCCCTTGTATGTTTCTATCAGACAAAATTACGTTGTTTATGAAAATAGAAAAGAAAAATATTGACAAATAACGAGCAAATAAAACGAGACATGATCTCACTATAAAGGATTCAAAACATAGATTGCTTATGAAATACCCCTTTAGCAAACCAAATTCATTGATTCCTGAAGCTAGGTAAAATAATATGAAAGTAAAGGTTCCTCATGAAGTCAAACATGCATCAAAGTTAGTCAATTTTTATGGGGAAATATCATTTCAATGCAGAAGTCATAAATCATCCAACAAATTTATTTTTTATTTACACCAAGGAGGAAATTTTTCAGGCAAGATTATTGTACTAGGCTACACCACTAGCAGGTGTAGAGGCCTTACCATCAACAAGTTCTCTCTCTTTCACAATTTCATGTCCATGATACTACCATTCTTATCATTCTAGGCAAAGTTTGATGTTTATCGTCAAGGTTTTGTAATCTTAATCTTTTCGAGGTTATGCTGCAAGTAAAAAATCAAATAGAGTAAATAAAAATAAAAAAATTACCAAATTTGAAACTGATACTCCTAAGTAGTAACCCCGACCGAAATAAACTTGTTGAAAGAGAAAAATTATGTGCATTTTGAAAGATTTTCAAGTGATTCTGAAACCCTAATCGAGGATCATTAAGAACAACTTTTTTTATCACCATATAGTATGTTACAATTTATTAAGGCCATTGTCGAAATATGAAATATGAATATGCATGATAATTAGGCTTAGATTTAATCCACGTCCAAAGGGATAAAAGAAGAATTGGGTTCTCTTTCGCATGATTCTTTTCTTAAAGGAATTAGACATCCAATCCTTGACTTATTAAAGCGTTGGGTCCCTCCATTATGATGGGACCCTGAGTAAATATGCAAAGATGCAGAAGGAAAATATTTCTTTTTCTTCTGGATCTTTGCGTACAACATGATCTCGGATCTTGATGTAACTCATTGTAATTTCTATTTTCATAGTAATATCGTCCCGCACTTGGTCCAAATAGTTTTTTTCCAAATTGAGTTTCCATGTAAAATTCTTGAACTTCATTTTGATGGATTTTTCTCTTACTTTTGACCGTTATTTTTACTGTGTGAATAAAATATTCCTGGGTTTTTTCAGATTGCATCTACTATTATTTTTCTTATCGGCTATTTAGTGGTGTAATTGTACTTTGTGAGTAAGTTCCGTCTAAGAGTAAGTTCAGTACTCTCCACGATTATATCGATATTCATGTTATTGCAATTATTTTTCTTACCAAATGGTATCGAAGCCTTGTTATAGTGGCAAGAAAAGTTGAAACTAAAAAATTTAATAGAACTAATTTCTCTATGTGGAATGTTAAAAAAAAAAAGTTATATTGCGGATAAATGGGGTGCTATAGCCATCGGTGGTAGAATAGAGAACATTGAAGATGAGAAATGATACAGAATATATGTAGATGCTATTTCTATTTTACATCTGGCTCTTGCAGATGATATTTTATTAGAATTATCAAAATTAACTACTGCAAGTATGTTTGGGATATGCTGACAGAGTTGTACGAGGTAGAGTCTTTGCATAATATAGTTTTCCTAACAAACATTATGTCCTCTTCAAGTGTTTTAGTCAACTTCACATGCAGAACACATCAATACTTTCAATACGCTATTTACTCAACTCATAGCGATGAAGCAAAAAATCAACTCTAATAAAAGAACTGAATTTTACTTTAGAGTTTCAAAAATCATATGAAAATCTAATTAAAAAATTTTATGACCAATGTTTTAAAAAGATTGAAATTCAAAGACGTTACAACTGCAATTATTGCAGAAGAAAGCAAACGAAAGAACGAGGACCACTCTATGGACATCAATGAGAGGAAAATCATATAAACGTGGAGTCCCTGTACCTACCATGGGAGGAAGGTCAAAATCAAATTGTAAAAAATGGATTAAGTGCTATCATTGTAGCAAGATGTAGCAAGATGGATTAAGTGCTATCAGGAAGTTATAAGGTTGCATGGAGTTCCAGTTTCCATAATATCGGATCGAGATCCAAAATTTACGTCAAGATTTTGGAAGAGTTTAAATAAAGCTATGGAAACATTGTTGGCATTTAGCACGGAGTTTCATCCTCAGACTGATGGTAAGAATGAGAGGACTATTCAAATTTTAGAGGATATGTACGTGGTTGTGTAATGGATTTCAAGAATGCATGGAGCAAGATGTTATCATTAGTAGATAAGATTTACATATCTAGGAATCAACTACTTTGACTATCTTAGAAATTTTGTGGTTCTTGTTTGTAATGATTTCATTACAGATGTTAAGAGTTTTGATTTTTAATTTTTGTTTTACGAAATTTTATTCTAACTACAATTAATTTTAACAAAACATTTGAGAATTCAAGCATTTAAAATAGAAAATAAACAAAATATTAGCATGATAATGCAATATTAGGATAAATAAAACGTATAATAATAAGAAAAAATGGATAAGTAATCAAACAACTCGTATAATCATTATAAATAAAAGTAAAAAAGTAATGTAACTAGTATGACATTCGAAACAATAATTCTTCACGATATTTAGTAGAAAGAAAAAAAAACATAAACACAAATTTAAAGAAGTATTTGGATTTCTCTTTTAGGCAAAGGTTGAATAAGTACGAAATAATAATTTTTTTTGCTAATTATTTTTTTTAGGTTTATTCTAGTATATAAGGTAATAATATATAGAAATATTAGAATTCAGAGAATTATTATTTACATATTATAAACTAATATGATTTGCAACAATTAGTTGAGATTTTAGGAAATTTTTAAACATTTGAAGTTTGATTGCATATCTTAGTTAATTAAATTTCAATATTTCATTTTTAAGTTGGATCTGTAAAATATCTAATTTACATTTCTAGGATTCAACTACTTTGACTATCTTAAAAATTTTGTGATTCTTGTTTGTAATGATTTCATTACAAGATGTTAAGAGTTTTGATTTTTAATTTTTGTTTTACAAAATTTTATTCAAACCATCATTAAATTTCAATAAAGAACTTGAAAATTCAAGCTAACTTAGTAGATAGGAGAAAACAATTTATTTTGACTACTAGAATTTCAAACTTGAATATAATTGTTCATATCAATAGTTGAAGCATTAAAATGTTGCAATACATCTCTACAAGTGAAGGTATAGATAATAGTTATGTCACCATGAAAGCCACGAACACATATTCAAGTTTAGAAATCTAGAAGAAAAATAAAGTTTTATCCTCTTACTAAGAAACATTTAAATATGGTAGACTATGGACCTAAATAAATTTTTTTTTCTTACTCCAAGATCCGAATGCTTTTCTTTCCCCCTACTATAATCTTTTCTTTCCCATAGTCTTCCATCTTATTTATTATCTCTTATCTTGTTCCAACGTACACATCCCTTGTGTAGTATCTAGATTCCAACTATTTACAAGTGAAGCAACAAAACCAAAGAAGTGAAAATTAAGGTTTTGCCAATAAGCTAATTTTTACCCCTTTTTCCGACCCAAACAGCCATATTCACAAATCAACTAAGGCAAAATATTCACTGAAAATTAAGGTTTTGTCAATAAGCTAATTTTTACCCCTTTTTCCGACCCAAACAGCCATATTCACAAATCAACTAAGGCAAAATACAGTAACATCAAGGTACCTAGAGAGACCTATCTAATTCTACAACTTTTTACCAACCTTTATAATTGGTTCAAATGGAATTTTATTTTTTCAGCTTAAGAACAAGGAGAGATCATAACGGATCGATTACATAAATCGATGACTAATTATATAAGAACCATTTACAATTTTTCCAAAAATACAGGTTCCTGTAGGAAGGAAAACGATGAAATCAAATTAAATTCACATCTCCAGGATCAAGTCAAACTTAGCTAAAACTATGACTGGAATAACTAAAAAGATTCTGAAACTTCAATAAACAAAATTTCTAGAAATTAGGGTTCAAAAATCGGATTCTTAGGGAACAAAAGAAAATCAAAAGTTCAGAAAAAGAAAATGAGGGAAGTGTTACCTAATCGAAATTACGCCATTTAGGGCAGTCGTCGCTCTCGGAGAAGAGACGCAAAAAACTAATTCCCGTAGCAATGAGATAAACGGCGATTCCGCTCTCATTTGAAACATTGGCCTCGGCAAAGCCCTGAACATAGCCCTCCACTTCAATTCTCTGGAGAGGAAAGCCCTCCTCTTCGATCTCTCTCTCGTCTTATTCTCTCTCTCTCTCTCGGGAACAAGTGGAGTGACTGAATAAGGGAGTGGTCAAGTGGGAGTGACTGAATAAGGGAGTGGTTTTGTGACGTTGGGATTTTGGACAAGTTTGGCTTCTATTCTTTGTGAAAACTACAAAAAGCCCTCTATTCTAATTACTTTAATTTAATTCTAAAATTATTCCTGGTTTAATTTCGAAGTGCATTAGTCAATTTTGAAATATTCTTGATTTATTTCAATTATCTTAAAATTTATTCACAATATAAATAAAAGCACGATTTAAGATAGTTTTATATAATTTTAAAATGAGTAAAACTAAAAAAACGAGCATGAGTTTCAAGTAAGAATCAGGCTATTTACCCGAAACTCAAAATTATTTTTAGTTTTTATCCTTTTAAAATAAATCATGATTTTATTTTATACAACAACTAAAACTTTAATAACTCCAATTTCGTTTTGGAGCATAAATAAAAAAAATATTACCCAAAAATAAAATTTGATAAAACTCGGGCAAATTTCAGCATAAATCCAAAAAAATGAATCGGAACTCAGGCTCAACCACCAAAAGTGTGCATCTTCATGATGACGTTTGTCAAATGTTGCAGGTTAAAATCTTTTTACTTTTGATTTCATCACAGCACCTGAGTTGGTGTACAAAGCAACCAACAACAAGGTCAGAAAGAGGTTTTTTTTTATTAGTTTACTTTTTCTATTGTTTTTGGATATTTTATTCCCTTAGTTTGTCCATAACAAATTTGGTCATTAAAATTTTTAGGAAGAACAGCAGATGGTTTTAATATATTTAAATAAATTTTTGAAAATTATTAAAAAAATAAAGAAAATGGGAATTTAGAAATGTTTGTCAAGTGAGTACGAAAAATTTCAAATCAAACGCTAATAACCCTAATTTCGTGTTAAAGAAAGACCTTATTTAGTTTTATCGAGAATCTCAAAATAGAGATCAACGATCAATATCAAACAAGAGAATGTAAACGACAGTGAATAGGCCGACCTAGTCACATGGGTCATCTTTCACGTGGTGAAATATATCGATTGTTAATTGGTTCAAAAGTAGGTCTCATCTGATTGGGATTTGTGATCAGGTAGTGACTCGACACGTTGAGGTTTGATCGGTCTGGGAATTAGATTGGTGGAAATGAACAGGTGCAGAAAATAATTATAATTTGAACTTTTCTTCTGGGATATTAAATCATTATGCGTTGCATATTAGTTAATTTTTTTATATATATAGATTTTGGGATTTGAAAATTTTAAGGAAGGATATGCTGAATTTTATGAAGGATCAGATGACCCTTTTGTGTATGGGTCGACCGAAATAATATGAAACAGTCTACCTCTTATTTTTGGAACTTTCGACCGATAAAACAAATTGAAGATCAATGTTAGCCACTTGTAAGGGTAAAATAGAGATTTTATATGTATTACTTTAGAATATTATAATCAATGGTTGAGATTTAGCCACTTTAAATGAACGGTTGGATGAGTTTTAGATATTTTTAAGTTAAAATAGTAAAACAACAACATAAGAAGATCAAGAGGTAGAAAAAAATAGCTAGTTGAACAACAAGAGAGGAGAAAATGGGGGATTTGGATTTTTGAGAGATTGATGAGAAAAAAATTGATGAAAACATAGAATTTGGTTAGTTAAGAGTAAATCAAGAAGAAAAAAAGAAGAAAACAGCAAAGGAAAAGAGTAACCCCAACGATTTTCTAAACTCAAGGTATCTCCTAACCCTAGCAATGGATGTTTTTTAGATTTTTATTGGCTGAAGATTTGATTATTGGTTAGGATTTTTGAATTCGATGTTATAAAAGTAAAATTCGGATTAAACTGTGCCTTGTTAGGATTTACTGTTTTCGAAAATGTTAAACTGCTCCAATGGATTAATATTTGTCTAAAATTGGTAGTAGACATGTAATGAAAGCTATAGCTTTTTGAATCAACTAATTTGGAGTTGTGGAGATTAAGTTATGAATTTTTTTGTTTATTGCTGGAACAGAACAGAGTTTCTAATATGAAATTCGGGTAGTTTCTGTTTTCTATTTATTCCGTACCCTAGATGTGTTTATTTGATAGCAAGTTCTTCTATCGAGTTGTAGTAGACTTAATACTCGAAATTATGGATTTGGACGTAAGGGATTTGAAGTTGACTTATACTCAAAATTATTTATTCTGTGCCCTAGTTGTGTTTATTCGGAGTTTTGGACAGTTTCGAGTATTAGGCTTTTAGCATGTTTTAAAGATTTTCAAATGGATAAGTGTTCTTCTAACCGAATGAAATAAACACTATAAGTGAAATTTGGGCATGAGATGTAAGTAAAAAAGAAGTTGTATAACCTGAGTTATGAATTTTGGAAGTTATGGTGAAAATAGTTACTTATAGTATAAAAACTTATTTGAATGGTTTGGCAATATAGGTTCTCAAGCTTCTAGTGTGCATTCCCAAGTTGAAACAAAAGACATCAGAAATCAAATTAAGTATGTGATGTATACGTTTGGCCTATTAGAGGTATACATTGTAAAGGTTATGTAGTTTTATGATTTTTGATTGATGATAAGCTGGTTGGGGTGTAACGCACAATACACCGACCTCAAGTCATTTGATGATTGTTTGTTTGCCTTGTATTGATTGGTTGATAGGTTTTTATGATATTTCTTTATTGACATGTTCATATGACTTTTTTTGGATTAGTTTAGATTTTTTTGCATTAAGGATAGGATTGTATGTGACATGTTATGGACATCATGCATCATGTTTTCTACAAATGACAATGAAAATGAATTTTTATGCATGAAAACTACAAGTTATAATAAGTGAATCATAGGGGGATGGCGGATTGGGTGTTAGGTTGTCCATGGGGGTCATTGATGCCTACATTCATCTACAATATCTCTATTGATTCGATGAAGACATCTACATTACAGGAGAATAAAGACGCCCTCGGCAATGGCTATTGGTCGATGCTGGCGTAAGCCCAATGGGGTTGTGTGGTACGTTGTTAAATCTCCTAATGATATACGTTATTTAAATCCTAAAATCACGTTTTTTGGATGGTCATCATATGGGAGCGGATCCACACCACAAAAATGAAATAATCTGCATTGTTTTAAATCATATCATTCATTACTTCATTCATGTTTTATTTGCACTACTTATTGAGCTTTAAGCTCATTAGTTAGACTTTGCAATGTAGGCGAGGACTTGAATGTTGAAAAAATATCACCTGAGGATTAAATATGAAGGAGGAGGAGAATGTCTTATGTAGAGCTTTGTCGTTGTTAAGTGAGATTTTGACCGGTGGAGTAAGCTAACTAAAATACATGTGTTTTGAAAAGAACTTGTAAAAAAATTATTTTGATTTACAACTATGTAGTGTTTGTAAAGTTTTATATTTTGAGAATGTGATCTATGTTTAATTACTTATAAGTGTGATTGAAATGTTAGCTTCTGCTTTGTATGTACAAATATATGTATAAGTTTGATAAAAGAATTTTCAATGAAAATATTTTTAATAATTAAAAAAAAGGGATGTTACATAACACCTCCAAAAAAGCAGAGAAAAGATGCCAATTCGTTGAGTCACCAAACCCTAAACAAAAATGGCATATGCATGACTCTAAAATTTAAATGAAAATTAATTCTAGATATCCTTCAGCTAACCCACGAAATCTTCAAGGAAAATGGGACCACTTTATGTGGGAGAGAGAGGGTTGGGACCACTTTTACGTGGGAGAGAGAAGGAAGAAATCTGCCTTTTTCATAAGACCCATGAAATTCATGCAAAAACCCACTAAAAACATAGAAAACCCACTCCATACCCATGCAATACCCAGCAATACTCACGTCACACTCATCGAAACCCATGTGAGAATTATTCAGCTATGAAATAAAGCTAAACCTTGAGTAAATTTTGTAAAAAAAATGAACTTGCATGTGCCATGCGTTTAAGTGTCGGGTGGCTCGGTTGGCCCAAATCCTTCAAATCGGAACATTGAGTCTTCTCGACCACAAAGCTTTGTGTCTCCTTTATGATCTAGACATAGGATAAGATTCTTAGGCTACTCCCGATCCTTGGAAGAAGGTTCCGTCCATGCAACGCCTCGTAAAATTTTTCCTACAAAATGAGCAAACTTGTTAGATAAAAATTTGGCTCAGGCTCGGGTGATGGCTCGTTAAGGGCAAAGTATCCCGTGGCATGTCATGCATGCATGTATGAATGTAGGGTTGAAAAGATGGTTGCTAAGCATGATCATAGAAGGGATGAGAATAATTCAAAAGTTAGAGAAAGTGAAGTATATTTAGAGAATCAAGGCAAACTTTTATGGGTTTGCATGAGATTCTTGATAGAACTGAATGAATTCTCAACCCATCAACTTATTGTAAGCTAATTTCTACTCATTTCCCTTCAATTTTCACTCTTTCACTCTAAAACTATTTCTCCTTTTTTTTTGCTCATTTTCTCCCTTTCTCTCTCTACAGCCACGAAATGGATGATCCTTAGCCATTTCTCACATTTTTCAGATAGATTTTAGGATGAATTTACCTTTTAGTCCAACTTATCCTTTTAGATTTACCATTTTGCCCTTATATGTCTCTTTAATTGCTAAAATACTTCAATTATTATCATTTAATCATACAAACTTTAATTAATTAATCTAGACTAGTACTAAGCTAATCCTTAAGATTAACTTAATTAATCATTATTAGTAAACCTTAGTTACCCCTTAATCAGTCACAAATTACACCTTAATCACAATTAGTCACTAATCTAATAGTGTCATGTGACAGTTTCTTATTTCTTCATTAATTTAACATATGAAATCAAATATAAATAATATTCTTTGATTAAAGTTTATTCAAATTAAATCATTGATGAAGGAAGAAATGTAAGGTGGATGTAACATGTCCTTAAAGCATCAAGTGTAATTTCACTCACTATAATGTTTATGCTAATTATCTAACCCTAGCCTTTTCATCTTTTACATTTAATTAATTATCTTAATTTATCTTAAAGGTAGCAATTTTCTTTTTGGGTATTACATTCTGCCCTACTTAATTAAATTTTGTCCTCAAAATTTGATCGCAAGTAGATTCTAGACATTAAATCATTAAACGACTCTACTATGATAGTTGTCCAAATTATCAAGGTAAATTAATATCTACCAATAAACATTTCACTATTGTATCTAATTTATCTTAATCAAATTCTTATTTAATAAAGCAATCAAATAACATAAATAGTAAAAGAACCAACACTTACAATTGAAGAAGCTTACCATGTGATGTGCCTGAAGGTGCGATTACACGGTCAAGAGCCGAGACTTTAGCTAACAAACTTGTTCATTTTGCACCAAAGTATATGGAGCATAATATAGAGACGAACCCTTCAATTATGGACATAGAGCTTCCTAAGCATGTACTACATGAGACTTAGCTAAAGAAATTACTTGAATAAGGCACTATCGTAGAAGCAATCCCAGAAGTTGAATAATAAAGATGTGTCTTTAATTAGCATGTTATATTAATATTATGTAATGCTTCATTTGTTGGAGTCATAATAAGATTTCAATGTTTCTTAAAGATATTAATTTGGTGACTTTTTAAACATTGTAACCCTGTAAGAGTTGTATCTTTGAAGAGTTGTCTCTCTCCAAAGATTGTGTCTTTCTTTTATATCTATTTACAAAGCTGCAACTTTGAAGAATTGACTCTTTTCAAAGGTTGTGTCTTTCTTTTTTATCTATTTACAGAGTTGTAACTTTGAAGAGTTGTCTCTCTTCAAAGGTTGTATCTTTTCTTGTGAGTCATAAATAATGCCTATAGGAATCTATATATAGAAGGCATTGTAATCTGTAATAAACATTGAGTTATTGTTGTTGAGTGGGATTTTCACATATTATTCAATCAGTCAAGTGCATCAACCATTGATTTTTTATTTCGATCATTGAGTCATATCCGAGGGTATTCATAATTTGTGTTCTTGCAGGAAATCTTTTTGAGTCATGTCCACGAGTTGTTATTTCATTTTGTGCCCCAAGTAACACAAATCACTTAGTGAACAAGAGCGAGTGATATTTCAATTTTTCCGCACACATTATTTGGCTTTTATGAAGTCAAGGCGTGTCATTTGGTATGATAGCCAGGTTGTATCCTTGTATCAGAGTTACAATGATGACAAGAAGTGCAGCCACAGATCAAAACAAGGAAGCAAGTGTCCCAACGACAAGTGCACAAGTTCCATTACCGCCGATCTCTCAAGATAGTGAACCTTCTTTCCAAGCGCAGATGAATTGAATCAAAAGATCAACACAATTCATCAACTTCTCTTGGAGGATAGGCTTGCTAATGCTAAAGCAACCGTAACTTCATCATTAAGACAAAATTCTCCAGAACCACCAAGGAGAGGCCATGGGGGTCTAAAGGGCCGAGGTGGACATCATGGTAATCATTCCCTCGAAACGGATTGAGATTATGACTTAGAGGGTAATTCCCATGAGTTTGGCTGACCTAGGCACAACTATAACAATGAACTACTGAATTTCAAGGTGAATATGTCTTCTTTCAATGGTGTATGCAATGGTAATTTCTTTTTAGATTGGCTGGATAAAGTGGAATGAATTTTTGACTGCTATGAATACTCCGACCATGCTAAGATCCAACTTGTTACTATGGAATTTGAAGGGTATGTAAGCCTTTGGTGGGAAATTTGAAAAGTACAACGAAGACATGACAACTTAGGCGATGCGTTTAGTTGGTGTGAACTATGCGATATTATGGAAAAGCAATTTGTACCGAAGCACTATAAACAAGAGCTTTTTCTACTCTTGCAAGGTTTGCGGCAAAATCAACTATCCATGGAAGATTATGTAACCGAATTTGAATCACTTCAAATTTGGTGTGGACTTAAAGAACTAGAGGAAAAAATGATAGCACGGTTTATTCAAGGCCTACATCAAGAGATCAGAGATACAATGGAGTTATATACATATGAGTCTATGGATGATGTGATACAATTAGCACTCAAAGTGCAGCGCCAAATTAAGGGGAAAAGCAAAGGAGTTAACTTTCGATTTACACAAAAAACCATCCAAACTACTAAGCCATCATGAAAGATAGAAGACAAGAGCTTACGTTTCAAAAGTTGGCAAAACAAAGCAACAAGTGAAAAGAACTTAAAACTCAATCCTAAACCAATGTTTGAAGTATTGCTAATAAATGTCCTAACAAGAGAGTTATGCTTGTACAAGAGGAATTGGGAGAAATCATTAGCGATAATGAAGATCCAGATCAACAAAGCGAGGAGGAGGTCATTCAAGGGGAGATTTTTCATGCCCACGAAAGGCCATGGCTAATGATAATTCGAAGGGCCTTGTCCTCTCATTTTGGAGGTATGAATCAACAAAGAGAAAATATTTTCTATTCCCGTTGCTTTATCAAGGGCAAAGTTTGCTCCCTTATAATTGATGGAGGAAGTTGCACCAACGTCGCTTCTACAAATTTAGGTGAGAAACTTGGACTTACAACTACCGTGCATCCTACGCCTTATCGCCTGAATTTGTTGAATGATGAAAGCAATTTGAAGGTAACCACTAAAGCAACCATTGATTTTTCCATTGGTGGGTATAAAGACTCGGTGTTGTGTGATATTTAGCCTATGAATGCTAGCCATCTTTTATTAGGGTGGCCCTGTCAGTTTGAAAAGATGGCCATGCATGATGGTTTCACTAACTACTATTCTTTTATGGAGAATGACCATTTGGTAAAATTAGCACCACATCAACTAGAGCAAATTGTGAAAGACAACAAAGCTATCAGGTCCTTAAAGGCTAAGGCATCATTATTTCTATCAAAGAGACAACTTAAAACTTCTTTGAAGGCAGGTGGTCCATTTGTGCTTATTATCTTCAATGATCAAAAGTGGAAGATAAGGATATAACCGAAGAGGCGCTGACACTTCTTAATGAGTTTGACGATGTTTTTCCAAAAGAGATGCCTCATGGTTTACCTCCGCTTAGAGGAATTGAGCATGGTATTGATCTTCAACAAGGGGCTATACTACCTAATCGACCCGCTTATTTGATTAATCCAGAAGAGGTCAAGAAATTGCACAAACAAGTGCGAGATCTTTTGGATAAAGGATACATTCGAGAAAGTTTGAGTCCTTGTGCGGTTCCTTCCCTACTTGTCCCAAAGAAAAATTGATCTATGAGGATGTGCATAGATAGCTGAGCCATTAACCAAATAACCATCAAGTACCAATTTCCAATTCCAAGAGTTGAAGACATGCTTGATGAGCTAAGTGGAGCCTCACTATTTTCCAAGGTTGATTTAAAGAGCGGATATCACCAAATCCGCATGACAAAAGGTGATGTAAGGAAGACAACATTTAAAACCAAGTCTGGACTATACGAGTGGATTGCAATGTCATTCAGTTTATCAAATGCACCTAGCACATTTATGCACCTCATGCATTATGTGGTTAAAGACTACTTGGGTAAGTTCATTGTGGTATATTTTGACGACATCTTCGTATATAGCTTGAACTTGGAGTCACACTTAGAACATCTTCATGCCTTGTTTACTACTTTAAGGGCAGAAAAACTTTATGGACATCTTAAGAAAGGCACATTCTTGCAAAATGAGGTACACTTCCTTGGTGTCATTATTTCTAAGAATGGATTTGTCGTGGATGAAGCAAAGGTACAAGCCATCAAGGAATGGCCCAAGCCTAAAAGCATATCAGAGGTAAGGAGTTTTCATGGCCTTGCTTCTTTCTATAGACGTTTCATCAAAAAATTTAGAGCAATTATGGCTCCACTAACTGATTGCACTAAAAAAGGAAGTGAATTTGTGTGGAGTCGATCTTGTCAGAAAGTATTTGAATCCATTAAAAATTTATTGTGCAATGCTCCATTATTGGAATTACCAGATTTGAACAAAGTTTTTGAGGTTGAATGTGATGCATCCGAAAGAGGCATTTGAACCCTCCTTATACAAGAGGGAAAACCAATTGATTACTTTATTGAGAAACTAAAAGAAGCCATTCTTAATTATTCGTCATATGACAAGGATATCTATGTTGTGATAAGAGCATTGGAAGTGTTGCAGCATTACCTTTTACCAAAGGAGTTCATAGTTCATACCGATCATCAAGCCTTGAAGCACATTAAGAGTCAAGGTAAGCTTAACCAGAGACATGCCAAATGGGTAGAATACTTGGAGAGGTATCCTTATGTGATTAAATACAAGAAAGGAGAAGTAAATGTGGTGTCTGACGCATTATCAAGAAGATACACCTTCCTAACTAAACTTAAATCTAGATTTCTTGGATTTGATTGGATAAAAGAGGCCTATAAAGATGATTTGGACTTTGGACTTCACTGGGAGAAATGCAAGGGAAACGCTGAAAATGGATTTTACTTACAAGACGGATTTCTTTTTTGATTTGGAAAGTTGTGCATACCTCGGAGAAACATTCGAGAATCATTAGGGAGGGAAGCTCATTGTGGAGGTTTGCCTTATCATTTTGGAGAGAAAAAGACCATGGAAATACTAAAAGAGCATTTCTTTTGTCAAAGAATTTCTAAAGATGTGCACAAGGGGGTAGCAACATGCATCATATATAAGAAGGCCAAAAGTAAGGTTCTCTCTCAGGGTCTTTAGATGCCATTGCCAGTTCCAAATCATCTTTGGGAAGAAATCTCTATGGACTTCGTACTCGGCCTACCAAGAACAACTAGGGAAAAAGATTCAATTCTAGTAGTAGTTGATCAATTCTCCAAGATGGTTCATTTCATTCCTTGCTCTAAAACAGATGATTCTTCTCATGTTGCTAATCTTTTTTATAAAGAATTGGTGAGATTGCACAATATTCCTAAATCAATTGTCTCGGATCGTGACACAAAGTTTCTGAGTCATTTTTGGAAGAATTGTGGGGAAAGATTGGTACTAGGCTCTTATTTAGTACCTCATTTCATCCCTAAACTGATGGCCAAATCAAAGTATCAATCAATTTTTGGGAGAATTACTAAGAAGTGTAATTGGAAAAAGACTACAGATTGGGACTTACAATTACCCTATGTTGAGTTTGCATACAACCAAAGTGTGCATCGATCAACACAACAAACCCCCTTTGAGGTAGTATATGGTTTCAACCATTTAACTCCACTAAATTTAATTCCAATTCCCATCAAACAAGTTGTAAATTTTGATGGAGCAAAGAAGGCTCAACAAGTGAGAGCTTGCACCAAAAAGTAAAAAGAAAAATCAAGAAGAAGAATGAGTCACAAGCATGACAAGCAAACAAGGGCTGCAAGGAGATTATTTTTAAGGAAGGAGATTTGGTTTGGTTACATCTACGCAAGGAAAGATTCCCTAAACAACGAAGGTCTAAGTTGCTTCCAAGAGACGATGCTCCATTCAATGTTTTGGAAAAGATTAATAATAATGCTTATAAGATTGAGTTGCCTGGTGAGTATAGAGTTTCATCAACTTTCAATGTGCAAGATCTATCACCTTATGAGGAGTATAATGACAAAAATTTGGAGGAGACCAACTTTTTGGATTTGAGGACAAATCATCAAACACCTGGGGAGGATGATTTGGCACAAGGTGCAATGAAATGGTCAAGAGCCAAGACTTTAGCTAACAACTTGTTCATTTGCAGCAAAGTATATGGAGCATAATATGGAGACAAACCCTTCAATTATGGACATGGAGCTTCCTAAGCATGTACTACATTGGTTAGCTAAAGAAGTTACTTGAATAAGCCACTCTTGAGGAAGCAACCCCAGAAGTTGAATAATAAAGATGTGTCTTTATGAGGTAATGTTTCATTTGTTGGAGTCATAATAAGATTGCAATGTTTCCAAAAGATATCACTTTGGTAACTTTTGAAACATTGTAACCTTGTAAAAGTTTTATCTTTGAAGAGTTGTCTCTCTTCAAAGGTTTTCTCTTTCTTTTATATCTATTTATAGAGCTGTAACTTTGAAGAGTTATCTCTCTTCAAAGGTTGTCTCTTTCTTTTACATCTATTTATAGAGTTGTAACTTTGAATAGATGTCTCTCTTCAAAGGTTGTATCTTTTCTTTAGAGTCACAAATTAATGCCTTTAGGAGTCTATATGTACAAGGCATTTCAATCTGCAATAAACATTGAGTGATTGTTGTTGGTTGTGATTTTCACAGATTATTCAATTAGTCAAGTGCATTAACCATTGATTGTTTATTCCAATCGGTGAGTCATATTCGAGGGTATTCATCATTTGTGTTCTTGCAACAAATCTTGGTGAGTCATATCCAACGAGTGATATTTCAATTTTTCCACACACATTTTTTGGCTTTTATGAAGTCAAGGCACGTCAAGATCTTGATGAATCTTCCGAATTTCATTGTTCAGAAGATGGTATTTTAAAATCCAAAAACCGATGGTATGTGACACAAGATTCAGATTTACCAAGAAATGTGTTATCTAAAGTGTATTCATCTACATTCTCAATACATCTTGGAACTACAAAAATGTATCGAGATTTGAAGTTAGACTTTTGGTGGCCGAATATAAAAGAGGACACCGCAAATTATGTTAAGTTGTGTCTAATTTGCCAACAAGTAAAGGCACAACACCAACATCGAGCAAGAACTCTCCAACTCTTTCCTATTCTAGAATGGAAGTGGAAACATATTTTAATGGATTTTGTTTCAGATTACCCAAAACTACAAAAAGACATGATGAAAAATGGGTAATCATAGATCACTTAACAAAAACTGCCCATTTTCTACCAGTGAAGATGACATTCTCACTACATCAATATGCTGAACTCTACATACAAGAGATAGTGAAATTGCAAAGTACCGGTATCTATTGTGTCAGATCGAGATTCAAGATTTATATCAAAGTTTTGGAGAAGTTTACACGAAGCTATAGGCACAAAGTTGAATTTTAGTACCACATTCCATCCTCAAATTGATGGGTAAACAGAGAAGACAATCTAAACATTGAAAGATATGTTAAGATCATGTGTACTTGAGTTTAATACTACATGAAGCAAGATACTGCCATTAGTAGAATTGTAACAACTACACTTTTTGTTTATTTTGTAGGTTCTCAATAGTGAAGTATATATTTAAGAAGTTAAAAGTGTATAAATAAGATTTGTATTAACTTTCATTGGTCAAATAGGCAGGATAAGCGATTAGTAAATATACAAATATTATATATTAAATTATAGGTTTAATTGGTTGATTACTATACATATCAAGTTTAGTGTATCTCTTAATTAATTTTAGGATTAAAGTTTTTGATTGGATGAATTGACAACACTTATCTAGTCAAAAAGTAAGAGAATTAAATTATAGGTTTAATTGGTTGATTACTATACAGATCAAGTTTAGTGTATCTCTTTTGATTAATTTTAGGATTAAAGTTTTTGATTGGATGAATTGACAACACTTATCTTGTCAAAAAGTAAGAGAATAAAAGTACACTTTGATGGTGGCACATCATGCTTGAAAAGCCACCTCCTGCCATCTTTTCTATGTGATGGGTGCTTCTTGGATGAACCCACGAAATTTAATAGCTCTAGATGAATTGGACAACACTTATCTAGTTAAAGAAAATGAAAGAAAGTAAAACGATAAAAGTGAATTTTGGTAGTGGCACCTCATGCTTCTTAAAAAGCCACCTCTTGCTCCACCTCATGCTTGAAAAGCCACCTCTTGCTGCACCTCATGCTTCTTGAAAAGCCACCTCTTACTCCACCTCATGCTTGAAAATACACCTCTTGCTACACCTCATGCTTCTTGGAAAAGTCACCTCTTTACTTTACTATCTTCCTTCTTTTGAGGTAAGGGGTGCTTCTTAGAGGAACTCAAAACATTTTACAGCCCTCTTCTATTCTCTCAAAGTTAAAAGAAGGTTAGAGAGATTTCTTACGAAAGTGGAGAAATTTTGGGAGGTTAGTACACTAAAAAGGTGTTTTTGTGCACTTTTAAGTATCATAAGTAAAAGACTCATGAATTAGAAGCTTAAATTTGAGTTTTGTTGTTAGGTTGTGAGGTAAGTAGTGTTTGTTTATACATTGTTGACGTATGTTAGTAATGAGATATAAGGTATAGATGAGACGTTACTATTTTGCATAGTTATTTTCTCTTGAATGTGAATTAGTTGTTATAGAGTTTATGCATGTATCACGCACATTCATGCATCATTGTTTTATAAAAAAAACAACGAAAATTGTTTCTCATGAATAAACTTTCATTTGTATGAGCTTAAATAAGGAGCTTTAATCAAGTGTTACAATTGTGCCAAGGAATTGAGGTAAGTAGTTTTTGCATGTCTTTGGTCCTAATGGGACTGAATTACAAAGTACTAGGATTCAATTATATTGATAGTGCTAAAAGTAATAATGAAAACTAATATGATTTCGTACCATTTGTTTATACATTGTTGATGTATGTTAGTGATGAGATATAAGGTATAGATGAGACGTTACTATTTTGCATAGTTATGTTCTCTTGAATGTGAATTAGTTGTTATAGAGTTTATGCATGTATCACGCACATTCATGCATCATTGTTTTATAAAAAACAACGAAAATAGTTTCTCATGTATAAACTTTCATTTGAAAAAAAATGAATGAATAAAATTTAATCTATATCAAATTTGTTGTGAGATGGGATTACGGAAGGGTTGTCCCAAAAAAAGGGACCGAAGACACACCCTTTTTCTACCCACTTAGAGAGTTCTCCGACAAATCTATATTTATCTAAAAGAGAGAAAGATTATTAGTATACACAAGATTCGTTGTGTAATGGGATTACAGAAGGGTTGTCCAAAAAGAAGGGACTTCTCGTTTGCATGCTTGAACGTTATATGAATAGAGAAGATCAAGGAACTTCTCATTGGCATTCTTCTAGAGAATTAAGTTGTTAAAGGTTTTGTTGAATCCATCCACCAAATTTTGACGGACAGTCCACTTATTCTATTTACACTGACGAATGGATCCATACTTTAGAAGACATGTTTGATTATGCAAAAATTGAAGAAGGAGAAAAAGTCACTCGTGTTGTTTTTATGCTGTCAAAGGATGTACGATTTTGGTGGGACACAATTAAAGCCATCACAAATGTGAAAGAAATGACACGTGAAAAATTCAAAGAGATATTTTATGATAAATATTTTAGCCAAGCTGTACGTACTATTAAGTTGGTGGAGTTTGTCCAGTTACGGCAAATATGATCAGTATCAGAGTATATTCGGAAATTTAAAGCGTTATCTTGCTTTGTTGCACATTTGATTGCCAATAATGAGCACAAGGTTCATCAATTTATAGAGGGCTTGAAAATTGAAATATATCGGGAAGTAAAGATATCTGGGACACAAGATGTGCCATATTAAAAAATTCTATTGAAGGCTCTTGAAGTTGAGGAGGCATAACTTAAATTCCAGAAGCAACGAGAGACTCAAAGACATTTTTTAAAAGAAATTCAACCTCAACCAAGCAACAACTTGCAACAAATGAGAGGAGTTAAAAGACCCAATGACAAGAAGATTGATCAAGGGAAGAAAAAATTGTTACAAGAACCTTCTCAAATGGTCCAATGCCCCAAATGTAAGAAGAACCATCTGGGTGAATGTGTTTTTGGCATAAACAAATTCTTTAAGTGTAAAGGAGCTGGTCATATGGCTAAAGATTGTACAGTGCAAAATAAAGACAAAAGAAAAGTTTCACCAACGATTTTTTCCCTTATCAAGTAGGACTGAAGAACAGCCCACCGTCATTCTGCCTATACATTAATAGATTCGGGTGCCACACATTCATTTATTTTTGCTACATTTATGGCTAAAATAAATTGTTCACCTAGTAAGGTGGAATATTTTTATGATGTGATGCTACCATCTGGTGAACAAGTGCATTTGAATTATGCTTTGCAGGACTTATTTCATAATAATGGATATGAGCGATTATGATATCAACTTGGGGATAGACTGGCTATTTTTCCATTTTGCTACTATTAACTATAGGAGCAAAGAAATTAGTTTTCAACCCCTGAATGCAGAAGTGTACACCTTTCAGGCAATGAAGAGCACATATAGAATGCTTATTGTATCATCAATCAAGGATGAACAATTAATGAGGAAAGGATTCGTAGGATTTTTGGCAAGTATAATTGATACAGAAATTAAATGCAATGCAAAACTTCAAGAAAATTGTGGAAGTCTTTGTAGATGATTTACCTGGTCTACCTATGGATAGAGAAATTGAATTTGTGATTGATGTCTACCTTGGAGCAGCACCTGTGTCAAAGAACAACAGTGGAAGTAAAAGAGTTGAAAACACAGTTGGATGAATTGGTAAACAAAGGCTTTATACGGCCAAGTTTCTTACCATGGGGAGCCTCAAGAGTTGGAAGAGGAATGAAAGGGGCTTCAGGTGAGAAATAAGGGAAGAAATGGGCCAGAAATGAGTGATATTAAGAAAGGGATTTCTCAAGTTGGATACAGAGTTTGCAACCAAGATTTGGAGGGATGGTCTAAGGATGAGAGAAGAGTTTAACTTCCAAAAACGAGGGTAAAAGCTCTTGGAAATCAGGAGATATACAGAGGGGAATATCGGGTGCCAAAATGGGGGTTATCGGAAAAGGGGATGGTGTTGGTCGGAAAATGAAAGATAACCGAAGATGGAGAAGAGCTAATGGGGATTACACGCTTACCCTAAGACCATGGGAAAGGGGCTGAAGATGTGTAGCATGGCCTAGCTTACCCTAGCTCGGAAGGGAAGCCAAAACCTTGAAGGAACTCTCTCGGGTCGCCGGAAATCAGCCAAGGAAGAAGATGCAAAAGCACTCTTTTAGATTCAAATTCAACTAACTACAAAGCTCAGTGATGAGGGAGTTTTAATCCCCTTCACACGAGAGAGAAGCACACTAATCGGATGTCATCCAAGGGCTTACCCGATTTGGTCTCGCACAAAAAGAAAGGGGGAAAGGACCACACAACATTTACCCGATTTGGGGGGACCAAGAAAGAGTGGTACCCGAAATTGGTTCCCCCTCCAACCGGCTGCCATCCAAACACCCCCCAAAAAAAAACCCATGCAAAAGAGAAAACCCACTCCAAACCCATACCAAACCCATAGAAACCCATGACTTACCCATGTAAACCCATGGGAAACCAATTTTGCAAACCCTAACCCTAAAAGTAAGTCAGTAAAGCTGAAACAAACGCATTCAAAAGGCTGAGAGTAAGAAGTCCTTATCCCTTGGAATTGGGCTTGGACCAATGTCTTTAGGCTTGTGGACTCCAAAAAGAAGAAACCCGAGTAAGGCTCTTCTTGGACATTGTCTCTCGGTGATTTCATCATTTGACAGAGCAAACGGTGTCCACTTTTAACGTTCTATGACTCTCTGAAAAACTTGAGAGGTTGGCTACATTTTTTATGATCCAAAACGTGGTGCGAGATTCGGATGTCCAGTTGAGCAGAATCCAAAACGTGGTCCCCATGCTTTGTTGCTTTGAAAAATTTAAATATTTCCAAAGGAACATTCTTCTTCTTTCATGGACCACTTGGGCGGTGTCTTGACATAAAAAATGGAATGAATTGCTGTTTAAGCTTGGACAAAGGCTGAAATCTCCAAAGAAATAGGAATCTATAAAATTAGCAAACACATTAAATAAAAATTTGTAACATGACAATATTCGGGTCGGCCATATCATGTCATCTTCCCGAGGTTGATAAGGATTTGTCCTCAAATCCTAAATCTTTTTTATCTTTAGATGAACCCCTTTTTTTTGCTTAGGATGCTCGGTCATTGTCCCTTTATTTTTATCCATTGGCTCGGGTATGCTCTTCCAATCATAAGTTGTATGTTGTTCCAACCCCTAAACAATCTTCTTTCTGGGTTCCTTTTCTCCATTCGTCAAAGTGTCTTTTTGCTTAGGATCCTTGTCAACAATCTCCCAATGGGGCCAAGCGATCATCCATATCCTAAATGAAGCTTGTAGTAAAAACATACTCTCGGGTTTCATGCCAAAAACTTGAGATAGAAACAAAGAATATCCAAAAATATAATGGTCATAGTTGGTCACAACAAATGAATAACTTCCACAGCTTAAAACCTCATTAAGCTTAACACTATCAATTAAAATGTATTTTTGCATTCCCTTTAACCACTAAAAAATTTTTTGAACCCAAAAGTTTCCATAAGTTTCTTCATTCCATTTAAATCAAACTATCGGTTTTGAAAGCTCATTGAAATGAAATGAGACAAGCCACGGGTCATCAATAGTAAAGGCATCAACATACATGCTACAATGTTCATTTCTAAGGTGAGGTATATCCAATATTCCTTTAGCTCTAAAATAAGGCATCACAAGCTCATTATCTCCAATTAAGGAATCTTGAACCACCAAATTAGCATGATTAACTTCTACAATAAAATTTTCCTTCAAAAACTCCATATCAATGCTATATAAATATCCACGTCCACTCAAACCAATATGATGAAGGTAACTAAGCACTTGGTTAAATAGATCATACCCCTCGCCCATATCATGTCAAGAAGAAAGATGGATCATTGAGAATGTGTATTGACTATAGAGAGTTGAACAAATTGACCATAAAGAACAAGTATCTGCTACCACAGATCAATGATCTATTTGATCAACTTCAAGGGGCACGAGTATTCTTAAAAAATTGACTTGCAATAGGGGTACTATCAATTAAAAGTTAGAGCTGAGGATGTTCCTAAAATAAATTTAGAATCAGGTATGGGGATTATGAATTCTTGGTAATGTCATTTGGATTGACGAATGCCCCTGCTGCTTTTATGAATCTAATGAACCGTGTGTTTTGGGATCATTTGGACAAATTTGTCATTGTATTCATAGATGATATTCTTATTTACTCAAAGTCGAAAGAAGAACATGCAGAAAATTTAAGGACAATATTACTTAAAAATGTGAACTCTGGTTCGATCGAGTAAATTTCCTTGGACATATGATAAATAAGGAGGGCATCTCTATTGATCCAGCTAAGATAAAAGTTGTATTAGATTTTCAACAACCTAAAAATGTCAAAAAGCAATACCCTTCACTCGTTTGACAAAGAAAAATGTGAAATTTTGGTGCTCAATAGACTGTGCAAGAAGTTTTCAATAGTCGAAGCATAAATTAACCATCGCCCCTATTTTGGCACTTCCAACAAAAAATGGTAAATCTAGTATTTATTGTGATGCTTCAAAATTTTGTTTGGGATGTGTTTTAATGCAAGAAGGAAAAGTAATTTATTATGCTTCAAAGCAATTATAGGTGTGACATCCCGTTTTTTCCTTGCTTAAAATTTTTTTCTTTTTGTAAACACATGTACTAACTTTAAACAATTTAAGGTAAAACTTATCAATTTGAAATCCTTGAAATAAAATACAGCGGAAAACTTTTATTTAACTTCATCAAAATCGATTATATTTGTAATAAGTAACCAAAACATACTTGTATTTTAACATTAAAATCAAGTTATTACAAAACAATTATAGACCAAACATAATATTATACATTAGTTTTCAAACAAAACATTTCCATTTACATGGGTCGCCCACCGGTCAAAATTGCACTAACAACTGCAAACTTCCGCAATGGACGTACTTCAGCACCTTAAGTATATATCCACGATAAGTAGAATCCACAATATCTATCTCATCACCTACATTACAAAGCNGAAAACCTAAAACACAAGTAACATAATTCATTAATTTTAAAGTATCGCTTTGGTATAACATGATCTTCAATCGATTGAACTTTCAGCAAAATTACAAACCCTAAAACTGCCTGATTTTCTCAAAAGTTTTTGCATAATCTTGATATAAACATCACCAACATACTTAATTAATCATTCCGAATCAATTCATCAATTTAAACATGCTCTTAGGGTTAGAATTGATACCTCAGAATAGGGAATATCAAAACCAAAACCCTTGAGTCGTTTGTTTCCTCTTCTTTTCTCCTATTTTCTTCTAGAGTGAACTAAACTTGCTTTAAACATAAAAACTGTTCACGAAAACTTTAATCCAACAAAAGAACCTCTCTTAATCTTCCAAAACCAGAGAGAATCAGGAAGAGAGCTGAATAATTTGTTGGTTTCTCAGCTTTTCAAGAGAGTTCTTAGGGTCAAATTACCTTATTATCAAATTTGTCCATGTTAAAATTCATATTTGCCCTTACTTTTTGCTTATATTTGTAAAAATACCTTAATTATCATCTTTTAATCACACATACCTAAATTAAATAATCTAGATTAGTAAATATAATCTTCAAAATTAACTTAATTAATCATGATTAGTAAACCTTAATTACCTCTTAATCATTCACTAATTACACCTTAATCATGATTAGGCACTAATCTAATGGTGACATGTGCCACTTTCTTATTGCTTCACTACTTTAATATATAAAATCATAATTTACATTTAATAATATTCTATTACTAATATTTATTCAAATTATATCATTAATTAAGGAGGAAATGTTAGGTGGAAGTGTCATATCCTTTAACTATGGTTAGCTTTACTAATTAATTTAGATTAGTATTAACTTAAATTTCAAGGCTATTAATACATAAACATATATATTCAAATGTTAGGATCTTGTTCCTTCAAAAAGTTTGGGTATTACATTCCACCCTCCTTATTTAAAATTTTGTCCCCAAAATTTATATGTCAAAAAGTTCCGGATCATTTTTCATCATGTCTTGTTGCCTTTCCAACGTGGCTTCCTCTATAGTATGGTTTCTCCATAGGACTTTGACCAAAGGGATTTGTTTGTTTCTCAATTCTTTTGTTTTTGAATCCATGATCCTTACCGGTTTTTCTTCATATGTCAAAGTAGGTTCAATGTCAATACTTCTACCTTCAATCACATGAGTAGTATCACGTACACATTTCCTTAACATTGAAATGTGAAAAACGTTGTGGATCCCCGCCATAGATAATGGCAATTTCAACATGTAAGCTGTTTTGCCTAACTTCTTTTTAATAGGGAAAGGTCCAATAAATCGTGGAATAAGCTTTCCCCTTTTTCCAAACCGCATTACTCCCTTAAAAGGCGAAATCTTTAAGAATACCTCATCTCCTTCCTCAAATTCTAGCTCTCTTCACCTTTGATCAGCATAATGTTTCTGTCGGTTTTGAGCTATTTTGATTCTTTCTCGAATAACTTTCACTTGATTTGTAGTTTGTTGTAAAATTTCTTGACCATAAAGCTTTTCTTCTCCAACTTCATCCCAGTACAATGGAGATCGACATTTTCTCCCATACAATGCCTCATACGGGGCCATGCAAATTGTTGATTGGTAGCTATTATTATATGCAAACTCCACTAATGGTAACATCTTACTCCATGTAGTTTGAAAATCCAATACACATACTCGTAACATATCTTCCAATATTTGAATTGTTCTTTCTGTTTGACCATCAGTTTGGGATGAAAAGCCGTGCTAAAAGTCAATGTAGTCCCCATTGCATTATGTAAACTTTTCAAAAATTTTGAAGTAAATCTTGGATCATGATCTGATACTATCGATGCTGGAATTCCATGCAGTCTGATAATCTCTTGAACATATAATTCAGCATACTGATCCGTAGAAAAATTCAATCTGACCTGCAAGAAATTGGCTGATTTTGTTAGTCTATCAACAATCACAAAAATAGCATCATGCCTGATGTGCAATGGCCAAACACCATCGCACAACGACCGACCACCATCTCGGACCCCCCGATGCACCATCCCGACCGCCAAGTTTTAGCTAACTTAGTTACTATCTTTGCAGATAACTTGGACTTTGAGAAGCCCTCAGACAAAGATATAGGGAAGCCAAGGGACTTGTTCGAGTGGGAGCACGAGGACCAGGGCACACGCGCACGCTGGACACAAACAGCTCGTCCTGCGCGTGCCCCCGCTACGGAGACAGCGCGCCCCCAAAATCAAGACAGCGCGCCCAGCCCGCGCCCACACTATTCAAGACAGTGCGCCCATCGCGCGCCCCTTACATCGAGACAGCGCGTCTAGCACGCGCGCCAACTATTGAGACAGCGCGCCTACCCGCGTTTAGCCTTGCATGCACAGCATGCTCCGCGCTCACGTTCACTTTGGTTACAACGGCGAGATCAACGTCGCCCGAGCGCGCACGACTTAGCCACAAGACAGCAGCGTCGCCTGAGCGCGCAGGACTTAGCTTCACGACAGCAGCGTCGACCGCGCGCAAACCACTTAGCAGCACGCCCGCAACGTCACCCGCGCGCGCTCAACTTAGCAGCTCGTCAGCAACCGCGCGCACCCCAGCAACATTGCGCGCGCACAAGACAGCGTCAAGCAGGCCCACGATCACAACCAAGGACACAGCACCCAGCAGTCCCACGATCGTAACCGAGGACACAGCACCCAGCCGGCCCACGATCGCAACCGAGAACACAACGCCCGGCCGGCCCACGATCGCAACCGAGGACACATCCGAGGCTTCCAAGCCCAACCGATAGGCCCATCGGCCATTTCTCTAGTTTTCCCGAGTTTTTCTAAGTCTTAGAATAAGAGAAGGAACCCCAAAGGGCCAGCCGCCTTCCATATAGGGAACCACCCCCATGGGCCCTAGGCTTGCCTTATAGGGACCCTTCGGCACTCTATATAATGTGCCCCACCCCTTGGGATTTCTTAGTGAAGTTTATCAAATAATAGAGCCTTGTGCCTTACTTGATAGCCATCCTCCGACCCCTCTTCTCCGGTGAGTCACATCCAGCCAAGAAGCGTCACCCCTCGTCGAGCGCACAGTGAGTCACATCCGCGCACCCCCTCGAGGTCTACCGAGCTTAGCCACTCCGCCCGCCCGAGTGTCTAAGTTGCCCCGCCGTCCACCGCCGTCAACCTTTCGAGCCACGCCCACCTCCTTCCCGAGCGGTATTTTCCCTTCTCTCTTTTCCATCCCATTTACGCCGCACTTGTTGGCCGAGACAGCACTTGTCCAGACACACGAGTCCGTCTTGCTCGTCAAACTCCATCTATCTTCTTGATAGTGCGGCCTTGACCTTCGAGCATACATTTTTCCACGCTAAGTGGACCAACACTTGATCTGCGTCGTGCTAACCTTCTGGTTGCACATCAATGCCCCTCTGTTGTTTTTTGTAATCCCACAACAAAGTCCATTGTTATATGCTCCCATTTCAATTCTGGGATCGGTAAAGATTGAAGTGTTCATGTAGGCCTTTGATGTTCAGCTTTAACTTCTTGACATGTGACACAAAATTCCACATGTTTTGCTACGTCCTCCTTCATATTTGGCCACCAAAAGTGCTGTTTTAAATCTCGATACCTTTTAGTGCTTCCTGGATGTACCGTAAATGTAGAAGAATGGGCTTCCGATAATATTTTCTTCCGTAATTCTTGCTTTTGTGGAATATACCTTCTATCTTTAAACTTCAGAACACCATCATCCGAACACTTAAAGTAAGAAGGATTTCGTTTTTTGCCCAATTTATATCGTTTATATTTTGGATCCTCCAATTGAGCTTCTTTGATTTCATCCATAAGAGTTGGCTTCAAAAATAATGCTGCAAGCATACAACTCAAATTTGACACTACTTCTAAGCCAGACTTTTGAATTTCAGATTGAAGCATTATAGACATTGCTAATTGGATAGGTATGAACTTCCTACTCAATGCATCAGCTACCACATTAGCTTTGCTAATTGAGCCATCTTTGTTGCCTCATATTCGGGTCTTTTTGGGTGAATAAATATTTCAGACTCTTATGGTCTAAAAATATCTCACATTGTTGCCCATATAAATAATGCCTCCATATTTTTAATACGAAAATAACTGCAGCTAATTCTAGATCATAAGTAGGATAATTTTTCTCGTACCCTTTTAATTGCCTTGATGGGTAAGCGATCACCTTTCCTTCTTGCATCAATATGCAACCTAATCCAATTTTGGAAGCATCACAGTAAATTGTGAATTTTTCGTCCTCAGTTGGAATTTTCAAAATTGGGGCTGATGTCAATTTTTGTTTCAAGTTCTGGAAACTTCTATCACATTCATCTGACCACCAAAACTTCACGTTTTTCTTCGTTAATCGGGTCAAAAGAATTGTTATCTTTGAAAATCCTTCAATGAATCTTCGATAATATCCAGCTAACCCAAGAAAACTACGTACCTCATTCACAGTCTTTGGCTGTGGCAAGTCCATCACTGCTTGGACTTTTCATGGATCAACAGAAATACCTTCCTTGGATACTACGTGTCCAAGAAATTTAACTCTATCAAGCAAGAATTCACATTTAGAAAACTTAGCATATAACATATGTCACCTTAAAGTTGATAATACTGCCTTTAGATGTTTCATATGCTCTTCCTCTGTTTGAGAATATATGAGAATATCATCGATAAACAATATTATTAATTTATCTAGATACTCTTGGAATACGTGATTCATTAGATCCATAAAGCCAGAATTCCACAAGGGCTGTTTTTGGGACATCTTCCTCTTTGACCTTCAATTGGTAATATCCTGATCTTAGATCAATCTTTTAGAACACCCGTGCACCTTGGAGTTGGTCAAATAAATCATCAATCCTTGGAAGTGGATACTTGTTCTTGATCGTTAATTTATTCAATTCTCTGTAGTCAATACACATTCTCAGTGATCTATCTTTCTTCTTAACAGATAACACTGGAGCTCCACATGGCGAGAAACTTGGACGTATAAAGCCCTTGTGTACTAATTCCTGCAAATTGTGCCTTTAATTCCTTTAGATCTACAGGCGCCATTCTATATGGATTCTTTGATACTGGTTCTGCTCCTGGATATATCAATTACAAACTCAATTTCTCGATCTGGGGGCAGTCCTAGTAAATCATCTAAAAATACATATGAGAAGTTTTTCACCACATTGCATTCGAGTATCAATTATGCTTGCTAAGAACCCTACACAACCACTTCTCAATAATTGTTGGGCTTTAATAAAAGATATGATAGGTGTTCTGTTGGTACTTTTCATTGCTTGAAAAGAATACCATTTAGCATTCGGAGGCTAGAAACATATAATTCTGGCTCTACAATTAATTGTTGCAAAATGCTGAAATAACCAGTCCATTCCCAATATAATATCATACCCTCTCATATCAATAATTATAAAATTAGCTTGTAAGTTTCTACCATTTACCGAAACAATACAATCCATCATAACGTAATTCATGTGTCACCGCTCTCCAGATGGCAACATTACATCATAAACATGTACAGCTACCACCGGTGAAAATTTCATTTTAACCATCAATGTAGATGGCATGAATGAATGAGAGGCACCATAATCTATCAATGCATAAGCAGTAACGCCATTAACTAAAATAGTACCTGACACCACTGCAGGTTGTTCTTCATTATCAGATTCAATAAGTGCAAAAATCCTTGGTGCCACCTTTACTTAATATTTGTTCACTTTTGGACAATATCTTACAATATGACCTATCTCCTTGCTTTTGAAACACCTACCAGTTCCAGCCATGCATTCTCCAAAATGTCGTTTCTGGCACTTTGGAAATTCTTCAGCTTGAGAAAACCCTTCTACACCTTTTCCTTACCCTTGCTTAATCTTTTCGTCATTGGGTCATTTTGTGCCTTTTGATTGCTGGAATGCCTGATTTGGTTGAGGCTGCACTTCTTTAAAAAATTTCCTCAGAGACTCCCTTTGCCTTTGGAATTTTTTTCAGCCTCTTCCACTTCTAGGGCTTTTTTCACCACAATTGAATAAGGCACATTTTTCGTTCAGGAAATCTTAACTCCTCTATATATTTTGACTTTTAGCCCTTGAATGAATTGATGTACCTTGATTTCGTCAGTGGCCACCAGGTGTGGAGCAAAACGAGATAATGCTTCAAATTTCCGTATGTACTCCGATACATATCCAAATTTGCGTAATTGAACAAATTCCACCAACTTACTTGTAACACCCCACTTTTCTGGGTAACCTAAGTTTGTATGAATATAGCATGTTATGACAAGGGTACAATATGTGTTAAGGGATGATGGACGTTGAGGTGGTACTACACTTTTGAAATAGTAGATTTGATGATTTGGAAACAAAGTTGGATGTTGGAATAAAAGTGCTTAAGTGTTGGAGGTAGAAAGTGGATGAAAACAAAGGAAAATGCTGGAGTTTCAACCGTGTGGTAGTACCCAACCCTTTCATCATAATTCAAAGTCTTATAAGTATATCATCTTATATTTCAATTATGATTAAGGGTATGAAATGACGATTAACTTGCTGGAATTCAATTGTTAGAATTGTTAGAATTGGTAGTTGCTAAAGTAAGTTCGTTGAATGAAAGTTTGAGAAAATGGAAAATGGAAGGTTGTGAATGAATAAGTGGTTGACCTATGAATTTGGTCGACACCTTGGTCGTGAGGAACTTGGTCCAGTTGACCTACGTTAGAAACTAGTCAACCCTTGCAAGGTGAACCACCTTGACACAATGTTAAGATTAGCCGATTTCAGAGATTTTAAGTTCTTCAAATGAGTTTAAGTTCTTCTCATGAAATCTAATATACTTGTTGATGGGAGCAACAAAAATTAATCAATTTGTAGGTCTGTTGAGAAAGTTATGGGTTTTGGAAATTTATAGTTAGTAACAACCACCAGGTTGAAAATCAATAAGTAGGTAGTTTTAGTTTTCCTATTTTATCATGCTACATAAGAGCTTAAGTGACAACGTAATCATCTAAAAAATTATATATGACATTAAAAGGAGAAGATTGATAGGTTGAACAACTCGATTGGAGTTGTGGTGCAAAAGTTATGCACGTTAGAAGTTGACAAATAAAAACTGGACTAAGGAAATATGAACTTTTGAGCGATATTTGGTGTTTCGTATAATTCCTACCTTTACTCTCTGAATTTTAAGTTTATGTCTTCTACAAACTTAAACTACACTTAATAGTAAAAATCATGGAGTTTGAATCATATAAATCTAAGTTTTAGAACAAACGTTATGAACGTTTTAACTGGCAAATGACACCCTGATTGCCTGTCGACACCTTAAAACTCTCGAGTTTGAAAACCGGTCGACACTTTGACACAAGCGGTCAACACCTTGACTTTTCAAGCTATAGAGGTCGACCTATGAACAGTGGTAGGTCGACACCTTGTGTAGAACCGGTTGACACTTGTTTAAAGTGTCGACCGCTCCTTGATGATATCCAAAAACTCTTTGTCTTCCATGCTTGGTGCAAAGGCGTGTCTTGGAAGCTTGAGATGTGTCTTGGAAGTTTAAGCTATGAAAGTTTAAGCCTAGGTACATATTTCTACTACTATTATGCTCAATTTTTGAAATTGGACAGCAATATGGTAGGATTATTGTTAAATAGACGGGCATGCAAGAGATTTTAAGTGAAAACTTAAGGTTTCAAAACTGTAAGACGAAACTGATTGATTTCAAAAAAATGTATGTTTTAGTGGGCTGTCGGCTATGCATTCGGCAAAACATCTTCATATTAAATATACTCGACAAAATAAGGAAGAGATTGATACAAATTACATGGAATTTGGATAAGTACAGAAAGAGTTACGAGCCCCGAAAGTTAGGTAAAAAACAGAAATAAAATATTGGGTACTTATTTTTAGTTAATTGTAATTTTTAAGGGGTTCTTGATGACAAGTCAAGAAAATTAATAGAAAGTGAGTAGGAATTCAGATTGGATAATGTGAATCATATGCCTAGTTTAGTCATAATAAGTATGATTAATAAGATAATGTGAATGTATACGTATAATTACTGTTTTTGGGTGCATCACACCGTGCACCAGCCCTTGTTGAGAGTTTGATTGGTGTAAACCTATTTGGGGTGCATCACACCGTGCACTGACCCAATAATATAGGATTGATTTGTGTTGTGTGACATTGAATTTCATTTGTATCTTATAAGTAACACCTAAGTACGTAAAGCACAAAATGAACGATAAAAGTAAAGTTATGATTAGCTTGGAGATGTTTGTGCATTGAATGCTGGAATGATACTATGCTCACAAGTATGTATTTTTATGATAAATAATCAAGTTATGCATGCATTCATATTCATGCATCATGTTTCAAGAAAAGTTACGAAGGTATTTTATCATGCATAATTTTAAAACGTCGCCGAACTGTATGTTGAGATTGGGATATGGGGAGAGCTGTCTCGAGGGAGGCCAAATGGTGCTAATACCCTATCCTAAGAATTCTCTCATAAGATGCATGAAAAATTTCAAGCAAGTAAAGATCAAGATTAAGAAAACTCAGGGGTGGAGTTGAATTGGCTGCCTTTGCGAGCGGGCGAGATGGTGCTCTGTGAGCTGCCCGTCAGGAAGGCCAGATGGTGCATTCTCTCCCTTACGTGTGCCCGCCTATTATGTCAAGATCAAGATTAAGTATCAAGTTAATAATCAAGCTAAAGAACAAAATGAAACATGGTTTTAAGCATGACATGAGCATTTTAAGCATGTAGGTGATATGATTTCTTACTGAGCTTTAGGCTCATTAGTTAAGCTTTGTGATGTAGGTGATGAAGCTCGGGATGAGGAATTTAGTCCTCATCACGTGCCATGATACGTTGATGGAGCGGTTTTGGAGTGGGATGTTTATGAAACCGAGTGACGACCCGTTGGTGAAGGAAGAAAGAAATTTTAAATATTTTATTAAGTTTTATACAAACTTGTTTGAATGAATTATCGTGTTTTGAATTATCATGTTAAGAACTTATGTTAAGTAACTTGATGGGCAATGCTTGAATGTTTTGTGCTATTGCCTATCTATGACATGTATTGAAGGAAATGATATTTTGATATATATTTCTATGACGTGTTTTATAAGTATGATGGGATCACATTTTTAACAGTTTTAAATGTTTTACGCTTCCGCTACGATTTTAAATCAAGAGTTTGAGGGAGATTTTAAAAAGAAAAATTTCACTGCTGTTTTTAAGAACAAGATGTTACAAATGGTATCAGAGTGGAACGAGTTTTAAAAATGGTTCTGCAGACCGCTTGATTTTGTAAACATCCACTTGAAGACTCTAGCCACTATAAGTGTGTTTGAGAATTTGTTTAATTACATTGTTTATGTGTATTGTCTGTTTATCTCTAGGATTAAATAAAAATGCCAGGAGTCAGAAAATCAATGGATAACAAAACCAGTCAAGTGGATGAAAGTGTCATCAATAGGTTGGTGAGCTTGGTAGGTCACCAATTTCAGAATAGAGAAGAATATAGAGAAAAGGTTGCTCTGGTGGGAGAAAAGAAGAATAATCAAATTAAACCAAGTGATGAAGGTTTGGATCACCTCTGCCCAACAATTCTTGATAGCCAGTCAATTACTCGAACCAGGCTGAGAAACAGATAAGAAATATTTCTCAATCGGAATCACAAAGACCACAAAAAAAGAACAAAAAGGGCAAACCAAGATGAATGGAAAATGGGTGAAGGAAGGCAAATACAAGGCTCCTCTCAATGTAGTGTCTGCTCGAGATGTAGAAAAAGGCACTTCGTACACTGTCTCGCCGGTATTGGACAATGTTACAAGTGCAACAAAATGGGGCACAAAGTGAGAGAATGTCCTCAATTAAAGGAAGAACAATGAAAATTGATGGCAAAACCAAGAGTGCTTGCAATGAGTGAACCTTGCAAGAAATGTAGGAAAAGACACCTAGGAGAATGTATTGCTGGCTTACGGGGCTGCAACATATACAAAGACCCAGGACATTATAGGCGAGATTGCCCGCAAACAAGGATCAACCCAGGGTCAAACCCCAAGTGTTCACGATGATCGAGCCTGGAGATATGGAACAGCCCGTGGTGATGTTAGGTATGAGAAGATATCTCTTGCAAAAGACAAAAAGTAATTAAAAAATGCGTAGAGTATCAAGTAGGGGGAGTCTCGTAAATCTAGAAGATTGAATGTAAGGGTTTTGAGAAGAACTAGTTAAGGAGGTAAGAGACAAATATATCAAGAAGGCGTTTTGAGGTTTATCAAAATTTTCCCCACACTTAGATGAGTAAAGAAAAATTTAAAAGGTACTAGTATATTCAAGGTCTAAAGTTGGAAACTTATAGAGAAGTTAAAGTAGCTGGTACCAAGAACGTTAATCATGCTAATGTGGTGACCAAGAATCTTGGAAATTTAGATGTGGTTTATGAGGTCTAAGAAATCTCTGATGAGAAATTCTTTGAATCGATAATACCTCAATCAAGTAAAGAATGACAACCGCTGAGAAGAACAAAAAGGATCAAGTGAGAATAAACTCAAAGGAGATAAAGCAAAAAGTAAGTTTAAGGTTCTTCTCAAGCCAAGTTATGCCAAAGACTTAAAGGAGACATTTTGGAAAATGTGCTATCGGTACATGACGATCTATTAAATGTAAAGAGAATAGGGCATCTATTGATAAACTATCCCTAAATGAAAAAGCAACAACCAAGAACAAATTCAAGGACGGGGAAATTAAGTAAGCTAATGATAAGGGATAAGTGTATGTCATCAGAGATTGACAACTTGTTTGATCAAAATGGACGATATTTCAAGATGACATTCATGAAGAATATAAACATTATGAGTTTTTGGAAGATATCTGTTAGAGTAACAAATGCACCAGTAGTTTTATGGACATAACAAGTTGAATGTTTCAAACATTTTGGACAAGTATGTGGAGATGCACATTTAAAACATAGTAAGATTAGTTGGAATCTCAATGTCCATTGTTTTGAAAAGACCATGAGAAAAGTTTAGAAATATGAACGGTGGTTCATCCCTGAACCGGTAGTCGAATCAAAAGGGCAACCCAAATTTAGAAGACACGGTGAAAGCATGAGTGCTAAAGTTTCAAAGTGTAATAGAGCAAGTCGTTGCCCTTAGCGAAGTTTACTTATACTCATTACTACTAAGCTACAATTAGTACAACCTTTATAAGGTGAAGTATGATGAGAAGTGTAAATTACCCCACATTAGATAACACTAGAGAAGCAAATTATATGATCCGAATATGTTACAACAACTCAAGGATCAATATACATGATTAGGAAAATGATTTGAGTGTCACGAGACCAACATGAGGGCTATACTAGCTTAGATAGGACTCAAGTTTGGTTGAGGAAACATGGTATCCTTTAAAATTTCATCATTTAAAAGAGTAAGTTTTTTGGTACGAAGGTGGAAGACTTATCCCAAAAGCTATTGGACCTGTCTCGATTATAACTGAGATTGAAAAAGCAACATACAAATTGGGAATTTCCATTAACTATGCAAGGATTATACAAGGTAGTTCTCATATCAATGTCAAGAAAGTTCATATGGATCCCAATTAAGTGATTGAAATAAGTAACAATATGATTATGCCAATCTTAATATAAGAAAAGCGGATGGTATGGATGTAAAGATCCTAAATTTAATGTTCAACGAGCTAGAAGAGAGCAAATTCCTCTGATTAAAGTGCTATAAAAGAGCTACTAGATAGAAGAAACTACTTAGGAATTCCAAGGAGATATGGAAAGGGGCTATCCAGAGTTGTTTACCCTATAATTTCGAGGACAAAATTTCAAATAAGGGGGGTGGGATGTAACACCCAACTTTTCTGGGTACCCTAAGCCTGTATGAATATAACACATTATGACAAGGGTACAATATATGTTAAAGGATGATGGATGTTGATGTTGTGTTACNCAGAGTTTTTTAACCTATAATTTCGAGGACAAAATTTCAAATAAGGGGGGTGGGATGTAACACCCAACTTTTCTGGGTACCCTAAGCCTGTATGAATATAACACATTATGACAAGGGTACAATATATGTTAAAGGATGATGGATGTTGATGTTGTGTTACACTTTTGAAATAGTAATTTAGATGATCTGGAAACAAATTTGGATGTTGGAATAAAAGTTGTTAAGTGTTGAAGGTTGAAAGTGGATGAAAACAAAGGAAAATGCCGGAGTTTCAACCGTGTGGTAACACCCGACCCTTTCATCATAATTCAAAGTCTTATAAGTATATCATCTTACATTTCAATTACGATTAAGGGTATGAAATGACGATTAACTTGCTGGAATTCTATTGTTAGAATTGGTAGTTGATAAAGTAAGGTCAATGTGAAAGTTAGACTAAATTAGTTTAAGTGTTGAATAAAAGTTTGAGAAAATGGAAAATTGAAGCTTGAGAATGAAGGACCGGTCGACCTATGAATATTATCGGTCGAAACCTTGGTCATAAGGAACTTGGTTTGGTCTGTTAGATCGAGATTAACCTAAGTGGGAGGGTGAATTAGGTTAACTAAACTTTTTCTTTTACTAAGTAAAATTCGTGCGAATTGTTTAGTTATTTCCAAACTCTAGTGCGGAATTGTTACGCAAATAAATAGAGTTTAGAGTAAGAGAGTGACACCGGTTTGGTAACGCGGTTTGGCCAACCTTGCCTACGTCCGTGCTTCAAGGTAACTCCTTGAAGATCTCTTCCTGCTCAAATCTTGAGCTTCACTCCGATTGACTTACGAGTGTCAACCAAACCTTTGACTCTTCTCTTGAAGGAGTGTCACCCCTTTTACAATGATTGTTTAAGGAAAAAAACTTACAATTTGTACGGTTAAAAAAAACCGTCTCACTCAATTTCAAGAAAGATATGCAAGTTTAGTACTAAGATTTGAAAGAGTAAAAAGTTCGAGAATAAATTTTGGCAGCAATTCGGCGTAGTTTTCTCTTGTAAAAATCGTCTATTCAAAATGAGATCGCTTCAACTATTTATAGATTGCTGTTGATTTGTCGAATTGGGTCGACACAAATCCTATTGGGGTCGACACAAGCACTAGCTGGTAGACACATAAATAATAAAATCGTTGAGAGTTTTCTAACCATTGGTGGTGTTCTGCTGAATTGGGTCGACACATTCGATGTTGGAGTCGACACAAATTCTTCTCTAGAATCTTTAGGGTCTACACAACCTTTTATGCGGTCGACATAACCTTGAAGAATCCTTCTATTGGAAAGTCTAGGGTCGACACAGATGTTTGAATGGGTCGACACAAATGGGTTGGGTCGAGACATATTTTTAACATTAGAGTCAACATATAAAATGCTGGTAGGGTTGACACACAATTTTTTGTAAGGTCGACACAAGGTCTTCTCTGGGGTCGACACCTACAGTTTGGAAGGGTCGACACATTTGCACGTTGTACTTCCTTTTTGGATCGACACAAGATTTATAGGTGGGTCGACACAATTGGAAAGACTCGGCCTCTGTTTTGCTAAGGGTCGACATAAAACATTAAGGGTCGACACAAGTTATAAAAGATTCAGCTTCTATTTTGAACAGGGGTTGACATAAAACACTGTCGACACAAGTTATAAAAGACTAAGCTTCTGGATTTTCTAAGGGTCGACACAATTGGAAAGACTCGGCCTCTGTTTTACTAAGGGTCGACATAAAACACTAAGGGTCGACACAAGTTATAAAAGACTCAGCTTCTGTTTTGAACAGGGGTCGACATAAAACACTGTCGACACAAGTTATAAAAGATTAAGCTTCTGGATTTTCTAAGGGTCGACACAAGGACACTATGGGTCGAGACAAACTGCATATATTTGAACTTTCTGCAGCACTTAAACAAATTGTTAGACTTTAATTGTACCCTTTAAAGAGGGTATTACTCATGAATGGTTAAGTCTAATCTAAGCATTGTAAAGTAATTTATTTTATCTATTTTATCTTTCATGCTCATCTTACATAGTTATCATAAAAAACAATTGATTGCTTTAAAAACACTTTTAAAGCCAACAATCTCCCCCTTTTTGATGATGACAAAAACTTTGAAAGATAAATTTCTCCCCCATAGACCTAGCATGTATAAAAGATATTCAATGCTCCCCCATACAAAGACACTCATGCATGACATAATTTTCTCATTTATTTTCTTATGCATAAGTTGATTATAAAAAATTATCATAACTTTTGTATTGTGATAGCATAATATAAATTATGCATTTCCTCCCCCATTGACATTATAAAAAAGAATAAACATCAACATTAATATATAGATTATTCAATACGAGAAAAAGTAGCATTATTGATACAAAGGAGAAGATACGCAAGAAGTTAAGAGTTCTCCTAAGACAAAAACAAATTTTTCTAAACTACTCTACAATTGGAGAAGAGATGGGAGAATCAAGGACAATGGTGCCTGCAGCAGATGGAGGTCTAATTGTCAATGGAGTAGGTAGCACATATATGCCAGGAGAGGAGGATTCTATTGTAACAACAGCAGGTGTAGTAACTTCCACCTCCATTGGATCAACTGCCCATGCAGTCGCTGAGGAGAGAGCTGGAGATCGAGCATGAGAGGGAAACGGCGAAGGAATTGGCAAAGGATCTTGAGCATGACTAGGAGGTCTAGAAGAAAATCAACCTTATGATGAAGTGCAGAATTGGAGCGGCAAGGGAATCTACTGTCCTTTGAAGAGTATCATTATGGTGGACAAGAGAATCTACTATGGATGCTAGGTTTGAAATCTGTCCCGTGAGCAAATCAAAATGCTCTTCCATCAAAGTGATAATGCGTTGTGAGCGGGAAGAGGATCTATGCTCGGGATGTACAATTCAAAATTATATTCAGTTGATAACTAGTGAATTGTATTTTTTTTTCCAAATACGTAGCTTAAGGATAAATGGTTTTTGGGTGTAATCTAGATTTGCATAGAATAATCTCACCGCCTTATCTGAATAGGGACCATATAAGGATAAAAGATCAGAAATTCCTAAGAACTCATAGCTTTCTTGGATATCTATTCTAGGAAGAGAGTTATGCTCATCTATCCTACCTAAAATGAGAGGTTTGTTCTGAATGATTGAATAAAACTTATCTTGGCTGCTTTGTTTTCAGAATAAGAATTTATCTAGCTCAGAGGGTTGAATTTCTTTGGGTGGAGCAGAGGAGGAGGCTGCAATATCCTTCCATTTAATGGCTGCCCTCTTTCTTCTGACTGGAATTTTTGAAGTGGAAGCCATTTGAGGAGAGGGAATCGGAGGCTGAAGGATTGGGTCGACCGAAAAATTGCTGAAACAGAGAGAGCGCGAGAAGGATTTTGACGATTGACAAAAACGCGATAGGGTTTTAAAAATACTACGAACCCGGTCGACCGATTGATGGTTAAAATGAAGAACCGATCGACATCCAATTTTTATGTCGACTCTTTCTACTACAGATTCAAAGTTTGGTCGACACAATCTTCTTTGTGTCGACCGCTGTTTCGACAGAACCTAAGTTCGGTCGACACACTCTTCTTTTAGTCGACCGTTGTCACAGGAAACAACAGGTATAGAGTGATGTTTCTAAACACCATGAAGCCAAATTACTCCCAAACAAATTCTAATTCTATTGAAGGTCTTTTCATCCAAGGGTTTAGTAAATATATCAGCTAATTGATCACTTGACTTGAAAAATTCCAAGATTATATCCCCTTTTTGGATGTGATCTTTGATAAAATGACATCTTATTTCTATATGTTTAGTTCTCAAATGGAGTATAGGATTTTTACTGATATTTATAGCACTAGTGTTGTCACACATGATAGGAATCTTAGAGAATGAAAGATTGTAGTCTTCTAAGGTATGTTTTATCCAAAGCATTTGTGCACAACAACTTCCAGCTGGGATATACTCGCTTTCTGCAGTTGAAAGTTCTACTGAGTTTTGTTTCCTAGAAAACCATGAAACTAATGATTCTCCTTGAAATTGACAAGAGCCACTAGTGCTCTTTCTATCCACAAGGCTCCGGCATAATCCGAATTTGCATATCCAATTAATTTAAGCGAGGTTCCCTTGGGATACCATAATCCTAAATTTGATGTTCCACTCAAGTATTTGAAAATTCTTTTGACAGCTTTTAAATGGGATTCTTTAGGTGCCGCTTGAAATCTAGCACAAAGACATACACTAAAAAGAATATCGAGTCTACTAGCGGTTAGAAATAGAAGAGATCCAATCATACCACGATATTTCTTAATGTCCACAACTTGACCATTTTCATCTTTGTCCAATTTAGTTGTGGTCCTCATGGGAGTCCTAGAGGATTTGCAAGAGTCCAATCTGAATCTCTTAAGCAATTCTTTAACATATTTTTCTTAACAAATGAATGTTCCCTCTAAGGATTGTCTAATTTGAAGTCCTAGAAAGAACTTAAGCTCTCTCATCATGCTCAACTCAAATTAATCTAGCATGAGAGAAGCAAAGCTATCGCAAAGCTTTTTGTTTGAGGCTCCAAAAATGATATCGTCCACATAAATCTGGACAAGGAGCAAATCATTAGCATCGTGTTTAGTGAAGAGAGTTGAATCAATTTTTCCCATTTTGAACTCTCTCTAAAAGAAAGTTCTTCAACCTATCATACCAAGCACGAGGAGCTTGTTTAAGACCATAAAGAGCTTTATGAAGCTTATAAACGTGGTCTACATTGTCAAAGGCTTCAAAGCCAATAGTTGCTCCACATATACTTCTTCCATTATATAACAATTTAGGTAGGCACTCTTAACATCCATTTGAAATAGAGTGAAATTTTTCTGGCACGCATAGGCAAGCAGCATGCGAATTGACTCCATTCGGGCTACTGGTGCAAAGGTTTCTTCAAAATCTATCCCTTCTTCTTGATTGTATCCTTTTGCAACCAATCTTGCCTTGTTTCTAATGTCAACACCATGTTCATCTAGTTTATTCTTGAATACCCATTTAGTTCCAATGATGGTGCGATCATTAGGTCTAGGAACTAACTCCCATACTTGGTTTCTCTCAAATTTATTTAGTTCATCTTGCATGGCCATTATCCAATTTTCATCTAATAGGGCCTCATCAAATCTCTTAGGCTCCACTTGAGAAATAAAAGCTACTTTAGCACACAATTTCCTAAGGGAGGCTCTAGTTTTGACGCCCACACTTGGATTACCTACAATGTCCTCTAAGGGATGGTTTTTGGAAAATCTCAATTCTTTAGGTAAGCCATCATTGACAATGTTACTTGGCTCTAATCCTAGAGAGCTTGGAGGACTTTCTGAAGGGATGACATCTAAAGAACTTTTGTCTTTGTCATATATACTCAAAGAATCCATCTCTCTTTCCAAATCATCACCAGGTTCTATGTGCTCTAAAGGTGGAGAGGACTCATCAAAGGTAACGTGCATAGATTCCTCAACAACTCGGGTCCTCTTGTTGAATACTTTATAAGCCTTGCTAGACAAAGAGTATCCAGGGAAGATTCCAAAATCGGTCTTTGAATCAAATTTTCCTAGGTTGTCCTTGGTGTTTAAAATATAACATTTGCATCCAAAGGGCCTAAAATACTTAACACTAGGAGTTTTACCCGACCATAGTTCATAGGGGGTCTTTTCTAATATTGGATGGATTGATACTCGATTTATCGTATAGCATGTCGTAGCTACGACTTCCGCCCAAAACTACTTGGGAAGAGAGTTTTCATTGAGCATTGTCCTAGCAAGCTCTTGAAGAGATCTGTTCTTTCTCTCAACAACTTCATTTTGTTGAGGAGTCCTAGGAGAGGAGAAATTATGATTAATCCCATTCTTAAGACATAGGAGCTCAAATTTCTCATTTTCAAAATCTCCTTCATGATCACTACGGATAGCTACTATGGAGAGACCTTTTTCATTTTGAACTTTCTTCCTAAAGGAAGAGAAAGTCTCAAAAGACTCAAATTTAGATCTAAGAAAGTATAGCGAAGAGAATCTAGAGAAATCATCAACAATTATAAGGGCATAATGCTTGCCACCTAGGCTAGCTACTTTAGAAGGACCGAAAAGATCTAAGTGGAGAAGCTGGAGAGGTTTGGAGATTGAAATAACTGATTTAGAAGAAAATGAGGATTTTTTTTCGTTTCCCCATTTGACATCCATCACAAATCCTATCCTTCTCAAAGGAAATCTTTGGAAGGCCTCTAACTAAATTATTCTTAGCAATCTTAGCTAAAGTATGCATGCTAACATGGCCTAATCTCCTATGCCATGCCAAACTATCTAGAGAGGATGTTGCACTAAAACATTTTTCATCAAAACATGCAACATTATCCAAATCAATTGTATAAACATTATCAGTTCGATAGTCAATGAATAAGATTTTACCACTTCAGCTATCTTCTAATAAATAGGATTTGGATTAAAAAATTACCTTATATCCCTTATCACAAAGTTGACTAATGGTCAATAAATTATGCTTTAAACTATCAACTAAAAGGGCATTTTCAATAATAGGGGAAGGTGGATTACCGATATTGCCAATACATATAATCTTCCCTTTTTGATTTCCTCCAAAAGAGACATTCCCCTTCTTTTTCTTGATGGAAGAAAATCTTGAAGGGTCTCGCATCATATGCCTCGAACAATCACTATCGAGGAACCAAAGATTTTTTGCAAGGGAGACTTCCACCTACACGACAAATCAAACAAGTTTTTTAGGTACCCAAACCATTTTGGGTCCTAGAGAGTTAGCATTAGTTCCTTCGGAAACCCATTTCTTAACAATCTTTGTTTTCTAACTTTCGAATTCACAGGACAAGTAAAAGCTTGGTGTCCTATTTTATTGCATTTGTTGCAAGCACTAGATTTCATAAAGAAGTTCTTATAGTTCTTTTTCTTAGTATGTGATTCATAACCTATGCCGGCCTTTTTAAATGTCACCCTTTGATTACCGAGAAGCATGTTTAAATTTTTGCTTCCATTAGTAAACTTCAGAACTATGCCATTCAAATCATTACTTTCCCTCTTTAATCTACTTATTTTACTTTCCAAGGGATTAATTTTACTTTCGTGCTCTTTTGTTAAGATGGCATGTTCCTTTTTCAATTGCTTATACTTGGATTTCAAGATATTGAAATCGTTAAGTAAGTCATTGAAAGCATCAAAAAAATCATTATCCTCATCATAATTTTCTAAATCACTAAAGAAGTCAAGTACCTTATCCTCCTTGGCCATGAAGCACATGTTAGCTACCTCCTCATCTTTGGATGAGGAGCTTGACGAATCACTGTCATCCCAAGTTGCTTTCATGGCTTTCTTCTTATAAGCCTTGGGATGCTTCTTGATTCTTTGACAATCAGACTTGTAGTGTCCCAATTTCCCACACTCATAGCATTTGACTTCTTTTTCATCTTCCTTAGGGTGCTTTTCTTTTCTTGGGAACTCCTTACCTTTCATCCTTTTTCTTTGAAGGAACCTCTTGAATTTCCTTGTAATGAGGGCGACATCTTCATCATCCTCTTCACTTTCGTTTTCGGTTTTCTCTTGTTTGCTGGATGATGCCTTGAGTGCAATGTCCCTTTTCCTATTTGGTTCCTTCTCCTTAATTGCTTCCTTCTCATTGGCTTTCATCATGATCTCTTGAGTCATTAGAGATCCGATGAGTTCCTCAAATTTTAGAGTCTTGAGGTCTTTAGCCTCTTGGATGGTGGTTACTTTTGGTTGCCATGCTCTTGGAAGGACTCGAAGAATTTTCCTAACATATTCTTCGTATGTATAAACTTTACCAAGCACTTTCAACCCATTAGTAATGTTAGTAAATCTTGTAGACATGGAAATAACCAATTCATCACTTTGCATAGAAAACAATTCATATTCATGCACAAGCATACTTAATTTGTTTTCTTTTACTTGGTTAGTCCCTTCATGGGTTACCTCGAGTAATCGCCAAATTTCTCGAGCATTATCACAACCTTGTACTCTATTGAATTCATCACCATTTAAGGCACAGTACAAGGTGTTCATTGCTTTGGCATTTAGACTTAATTTCCTTAAGTCATTCTCATCATATTCATTACTCGGTTTAGGTATTAATGCCATTCTCAGATTTGATTGGCATGTATGGACCATTTTCAATTATATTCCATACGCTATAGTCCATAGCTTGGACAAAGATTCTCATCCTAGTTTTCCAATATACATAGTTATTTCCATCAAATAGTGGAGGTCTAGTAATAGATTGACCATTTGTGTGTGAGTTTTTCATATTGAAAGCCATAATTCAATTTACTCAAGAACAACAGTAAATATAGGTTAATCAATTTAAATACCTGCTCTGATACCAATTTTTGGATCGAGATTAACCTAAGTATGGGGGTAAATTAGGTTAACTAAACTTTTTCTTTTACTAAGTCAAATTCGTGCGAATTGTTTAGTTATTTCCAAACTCTAGTGCGAAATTCTTAAACAAATAAATAGAGTTTAGAGTAAGAGAGTGACACCGATTTAGTAACACGGTTCAGCCAACCTTGCCTACGTCCGCGCTTCAAGGTACCTCCTTGAAGATCTTTTCCGGCTCAAATCTTGAGCTTCACTCCGATTGACTTACGGGTGTCAACCAAACCTTTGACTCTTTTCTTGAAGGAGTGTCACCCCTTCTACAATGATTGTTCAAGGAAAACAACTAACAATTTGTACGGTTAAAAAAAACCAACTCACTCAATCTCAAGAAAGATATGCAAGTTTAGTACTAAGATTTGAGAGAGTAAAAAGTTCGAGAATAAATTTTGGCAGCAATTCGGCGTAGTTTTCTCTTGTAAAAATTGCCTCTTCAAAATGAGATCGCTTCAACTATTTATAGATTGCTGCTGATCGGTCCAGTTGGGTTGACACAAATCCTGTTGGGGTCGACACAAGAACTAGCCGGTAGACACATAAATAATATAATCGTTGAGAGTTTTCTGACCATTGGTGTTATTCTGCTGAATTTTGTCAACACATTGGCTGTTGGGGTCGACACAAATTCTTCTCTTGAATCTTTAGAGTCGACACAAATTTTTGTGCGGTCGACATAAGCTTGAAGAATCCTTCTATTGGAAAGTCTGGGGTCGACACAGATGTTTGTTGGGGTCGACACAAATCTAAAGGATTCGTCTTTGGAAAAAGCTAGGGTCGACACAATTAGAATGAGTCGACACAAATGGGTTGGGTCGAGACATATTTTGAACATTAGACTCGACACAAATAGGTAGAGTCAACACACAGATTTTGGTAAGGTCGACACAATGTCTTCTCTGGGGTGGACACCTATAGTTTGGATGGGTCGACACATTTGCACGCTATACTGCCTTTTTGGGTCGACACATTTGCACGCTATACTGCCTTTTTGGGTCGACACAAGATTTATAGGTGGTCAACACATTTGCACGCTATACTGCCTTTTTGGGTCGACACAATATTTATAGGTGGGTCGACACAATTGGAAAGACCCGCCCTCTTTTTTGCTAAGGGTCGACATAAAACACTAGGGTCGACACAAGTTATAAAAGACTCAGCTTCTGTTTTGAACAGGGGTCGACATAAAACACTGTCGACACAAGTTATAAAAGACTAAGCTTCTGGATTTTCTAAGGGTCGACACAAGGACACTATGGGTCGACACAAACTACATATATTTGAACTTTCTGCAGCACTTAAACAAATTGTTAGACTTTAATTGTACCCTTCAAAGAGGGTATTACTCATGAATGGTTAAGTCTAATTTAAGCATTGTAAAGTAGTTTATTTTATCTTTCATGCTCATTTTACATAGTTATCATAAAAAACAATTGATTGCTTTAAAAACACTTTTAAAGCCAACACAGTCGACCTACATTAGAAACCAGTCGACCCTTGCAAGATGAACCACCTTGACACAATGTTAAGATTAGCCAATTTCAGAGATTTTAAGCTCTTCAAATGAGTTTTTGTTCTTCTCATGAAATCTAATAGACTTGTTGATGGAACTATAGCAACAATAATTACTCAATTTAGAGTTTTGTAGAGAAATTTATAGGTTTTTGAAATTTATAGTTTGTAACAACCACCAGGTTGAAAATTGAAAACTCAGTAGTTTGAGTTTTCCTATTTTATCATGCTACGTATGAGCTTAATTGACAACGTAATCTTTTAAAACTTTATATATGACATCAAAAGGAGAATATTGATATGTTGAACAACTCGATTGGAGTTGTGGTACAAAAGTTATGCACGTTAGAAGTTCGCAAATTAAAACTGGACTAAGGAAATATGAACTTTTGAGCGATATTCGGTGTTTTGTATAATTGATACCTTTAATCTCTGCATTTGAAGTTTATGTCTTCTAAAAATTTAGCTAGACTTAATAAGAAAAATAATGGCGTTTGAATCATAGAAATATATTTTGTAGAACAAAAGTTATGAAAGTTTTAACTCGCGGTCGACACCCTGATTGCCAGTCGACACCCTGATTGTCGGTCGACACCCTGATTGCCGGTCGACCCCTTAAAACTCTCGGCTTTAAAAACAAGTCAACACTTTGACACAAGCGGTGGACACCTTGACTTTTCAAGCTATAGAGGTCAAACTATGAACAGTGGTAGGTCGACATATTGTGTAGAACCAGTCAACATTTTGTGTAGAACCGGTCGACACCTTGTTTAAAGTGTCGACCGCTCCTTGATGATATCCGAAAAATTTTCATCTTCAACACCTGAAATTATTTAAAAAATCATTTCTCCAAGGTGCTAACCAATTTTCCCGACCTCCCTCTTCCCTCTCCATAGTTCTCTCAACCTCTAAGTGAGAGTTTGTGAGTTTTTTGAATGTTTGAGAGTGAGTTTTTGAGTTGGATACTCAAATTGGTGCAAAGGCGTGTCTCAGAAGCTTGAGATGTGTCTCGGAAGTTTGAGTTGTGAAAGTTGAAGCCTAGGAACATATGTCTACTACTTCTATGCTCAATTTATAAAATTAGAGAGCAAGATGGTGGATTATTGTTAAATAGACGTGCATGCAAGAGATTTTAAGTGAAAACTTAAGGTTTCAAAAATGTAAGACGAAACTGACTGATTTCAAAAACCATATTTTTTATTGGGTTGTCGGCTATGAATTCGGCCACGAAAACTTCATATAAAATGTAGTAGACAGAATAAGAAAGAGATTGATACCAATTACATGGAATTTGGAAAGTATAGAAAGAGTTATGAGCCCCGAAAGTTAGGTGAAAAGTAGAATTAAAATATTGGGTACTTATTTCAGTTAATAGTGATTTTTAAGGTGTTCTTGAAGACAAGTCAAGGAAATTATCAGAAAGTGAGTAGGAATTCAGTTTGGAAATAAGGTGAGAACTCATTGCTTGTAATTTTCCCTTCGTATGCCTAGTTTAGTCATAATAAGTATGATTAATAAGAGAATGTGAATGTATACGTATAATTACTATTTTGGGGTGCATCACACCGTGCACCGACCCAATAATATGGGATTGATTGGTGTTTTGTGACATTGAATTTTGTTTGTATCTTATAAGTAACATCTAAGTACGTAAAGCACGAAATGAACGATAAAAGTAAAGTTATGATTATCTTGGAGATGTTCGTGCATTGAATGCTTGAATGATACTATGCTCACAAGTATGTATTTTTATGATAAATAATCAAGTTATGGATGCATTCATATTCATGCATCATGTTTCAAGAAAAGTTTCAAAAGTATTTTATTCTGCATTAGTTCAAAACGTCGCCCAACCGTATGTTGAGAATGGGATATGGGGACCGCCGCTCGAGGGAGGCCAGATTGTTCTAATACACTATCCCCAGAATTCTCTCATACGATGCATTAAAAATGTCAAACAGGTAAAGATCAAGATTAAGAAAACTCAGGGGTACAGTTGAATTGGCTGCCTTTGCAAGCGGGCCAGATGTGCTATGTGAGCTGCCCGTGAGGAAGGCCAGATGGTGCCATTCTCTCCATTATGTGTGCCTGCCTATTATGTCAAGATCAAGATCAAGTATCAAGTTCAGAATCAAGATAAAGAACAAAATGAAACATGGTTTTAAGAATGGCATGAGCATTTTAAGCATGTAGGTGATATGATTTCTTACTAAGCTTTAGCCTCATTAGTTAAGCTTTGTGATGTAGGTGATGAAGCTCGGGATGAGGAATTTAGTCCTCATCACGTGCCATGATACGTCGATGGAGCTACTTTGGAGCGGGATATTTACGAAACCAAGTGAAGACCCGTGGGTGAAGGAAGAAAGAAGTTTTAAATATTTTATTAAGTTTATACAAACTTGTTTGAATGAATTGTCGTGTTTTGAATTATCATGTTAAGAACTTATGTTAAGTAATTTGATGGGCAGTGCTTGAATGTTGTGTGCTATTGCCTATCTATGACATGTATTCAACGAAACGATATTTTGATATATATTTCTATTACGTGTTTTATAAGTATGATGGGATTATATTTTTAATAGTTTTTAATGTTTTACACTTCCGCTACGATTTTAAATCAAGAGTTTTGAATGAGATTTTAAAAAGAAAAATGTTACCGTTGTTTTTAAGAACATAATGTTACTTTACTTGTTCGAACTGCATGGTTGAAATATTTGTCGTAAAAGATCTCCTTAAATTTGTTCCATTACATTTGTTTCATATTTGTGGTTGCTTTAATAGTGTCCCACTAGTAACGTGCATCCTTTCACGACATAAAGACTGCACAATTAACTTTCTCATCTACCTCAATCTTGGCATAATCATTGTAACGACCCGATTCCCAAGCCGCTGCTTACTGCTGTTCTTACTTACTTACTTACTCACTTACTTTCTTTCTTGCTCTTTGACGACCCGAGAATCGGTCTGTTACTGGGTTTCTTACTTACTTACTTACGTTGGTGGAAAACTTGTAAAACTTGTTACTTTAATTTAAAAAAAAAACTATCTTTAGTTCATAAAACAGTTTACAAGGAAAATCATCGAATAATAAAAACATACATTTGAATTCCACCTTTAAATAAAATACATAATCATTTAATAACTTAAAATGTACAACGAAAGACAATTACTTTAACTAAAAATACATTCATTTTGAAAAGCTTTGTATATCCAACACACCAAAATAAGGGTATACATTTTAATTACATCTTCAAAACATTCAAAAGATTTTACAATATAAATTTTGTGTGTGTCATGCATCACTCCCCGTCGGTCATCACTCAATAAACTGTATCATTTGAATACCCCTCTGCTCTAACTTCTTGATCAGTCACTTGCACCATTTCCTCCATTACATTTCCTATATTCCAAAGCCTAAACTATGAGCCTAAACCTCAGTAAGAAGAATAACTATAAAATGCAATGCATAAGTATGCTATGTTGTTAAAACAATGAACAATTTCATTCACGTATCTTAGGTTTCATATCTTCTTTATCTTTGGAAATATTACAAGATCTCAAGAACACTCCCTCCACCTACTTCAACTTCTACTGATCTTGGGCCCACTTACTACTTCGAGTGCTCAGACCTGTAATAACCATTTACTTTACTGTTCTGTTATTCATGTTTTTAATTCATTTGAGATGAAACATAATCAGCGTCCCATACCGACAATCATATCTCGTTTATCTCCAACTACGTTGTAAAACAATGCATGAAATCATTTCGTTGACATTTTGTAAAACTATGATGCATGACCATGTGACTATGAAACATCACTTAAATCACATCAAACATAACATGAAAACAAGTATAACATCAAACATGTCATGAAAACAAACATGCAACACACATCAAACATACATCCTAATCTTTGCAATGTAGTCTCACTTAAGGGCCAAACAATCTTAATACTATCTTACCTTTGTAGCTATCTTGAATTAATCCACTTGAGTCCCTTTTTAGTCCAGTTAATGACCTAAACATATAGATCATTTAAGGAAGTTATACTTGTTTGAAGTTGAGATAAAAAGTAACTTCCTTAATAATGATCCGTTTACGGTGCTCAAGATGTCAAATTGTACCTTAAAGAGTCTACTATAACTTCTTAAAGGACACCAAATTCAGAAAATGAGCGTATGAATTGCTTAAAATCCATAACCGGTCGACCGCATAAAACAAGGTGTCAACCGCTGCTCAAAAATAGAGAACATGCCTTCTGAAAATTGGGATCTGGTCGACCGTTACCGGTCAACCTAATTTACAAAACGGATGACCTACACTACGAAACGGTCGTCTGAATTCCTCACCCAGTTTTCGTCTACAAACTTGTAACATCCATAACTTTGTGTACATAGATTTTAATTGAGTGATTCAAACGACTATAGATCACTTTAAAAGTCTGCTTTAACTCTTATGAATGAAATAAACTCCTATTCGTGCTAAAATTAGACAGAATCTCAAAAACCCTAACTTTGTACACAGTTACTTGATTTCACAGCAATTAACATGAAATCATTCATATTTATCCACCAATCCAACCAATACCATCATATTATTCTTAGTGAACCTAAAATAAACTTAGAGGGTAGAATAATACCTTGAACTTCAGCTTCCACGAAAACTTCAGAATTTTCCACTTCTCCACTCTTGAGATAACTCACTTTCTTACTCTTTTCTCTCACAAAATCTCTTTTCTTTCTCAGTCTCACTCCTCCTTGATCAAGACGTGAGAACTCAGAGAGAAATAGAGAGAAGAAGTTGTGCTGGTAGAGGAATGGCAGACCATGCCTTCTTATGTCCTTAATTAAACAAAAATCAACTTTCCTCTACGTCCATCAATCGGATTCCTCCAAGTTTTGGCTGACTTTTCAATGTAAATCTACAAGGTGTCGACCACTAATCTTTTGCGATAGATCGGTTACAATGTGTCGACCGCCAATCTTTTGCGGTCGACCGGATCTTATATGAAAATAGTTCTTAAGTATACTTTTTTTTTATTTGTTTCTAATTTTCCAACCTTTCCGAATAACTTCATCTCATATACCCCTTGAACATTATTCTCTTTATCACCTTAAACCTACTAATTTACTAATATCCACAATACCTTAACACCTCAAAATTTAACCAACATTCACCCAATAAAAAGAATCTTTAACACTTCAATCTTAAGGTCACAAATTCTAAAAATAAATTAGGTTTGTTACAATCATACATATCTTCAATCGTTCGGATCCACTCTTCAGCACAAGTTGGATATGTTGCCTGTCCATCAAAGTTAGGTGGATGAAGTCGTAAAAAATTTTCACAACTTAACTCTCCAGCAACATTCGAACAAAAACCTCTTTGTTCTTCCTTTGCCATATATCGTTCTAATTGCTGAAACTGATGATCCACTATATCAGATAGTTTTTTAATTGCATCATCTATGCCTTCCATTTCCCTTCTTTTTCCTCTCGGCATATTGAACTAAGCCTTAACAATTTAGCAACCAATAAATACAAACAATAATATAATCATTAACAAACTTACGGTGTATGAAGTATCTCCATGTGAAGGCTTGTGCTGTTAGGTAGCCTGTAGATTAGTATTAACTTAAGTTTCAAGGCTATTAATACATAAACATATATATTAAGTTGTTAGGATCTTGTTCCTTCATAAAATTTGGGTATTACAATAGGATTATGAGAAAAATTATCTTATCCATGATTTAGAATTAGTAGCTGCGGTTTTTGCATTAAAGATATGGAATGATTATTTGTATGGCCAAAATGAGATATCTTTTTGGACCACAAAAGTTTGAAGTATTAAATTAAGTTTCAAGGCTATTAATACATAAACATATATATTAAGATGTTAGGATCTTGTTCCTTCAAAAAATTTGGGTATTACAATAGGATTATGAGAAAAATTATCTTATCCATGATTTAGAATTAGCAGCTGCAGTTTTTGCATTAAAGATATGGAAGGATTATTTGTATGGGCAACAATGAGATATCTTTTTGGACCACAAAAGTTTGAAGTATTTATTTACACAAAAGGAGTCGAGTATGAGACAACGAAGGTGGCTAGAATTTGTCAAAGATTATGATTTTGAAATTAAATATCACCTTGAAAAAGCCAATATCATTGTTGATGCTTTGAGTAGAACATCTGCAATTTTGGAATCTCCATTGTCAACAATATCGGTGACACTTAGATCAGATATTTAGAAATTTGGACTTCAAGTGGTATCCGGATTAACATCGACACTTGTTGCATTTTCATTGAAACCGACAATTATAGACAAAATCAAAGAAGCCCAGGACAACCTAAAGTGTCGGGATTATAAATTGGGCAAGATGCCCGATTCTTCTAAGTATAATTTCTTGGACAATGGTATCCTGAAGTTTAGGAATAGATAGTATGTTCCAAATGATCAGAATTTAGGAAAGAAATATTGTCTTAAGCACATTCATCCATGTTTTCGGTGCATCTAGGGAGTACTAAATTGTATCGAGATTTAAAGCAACATTATTGATGGCCAAACATGAAGGAAGACGTCGTAAAACATGTAAGATTTTTTCTCACATGTCAACAAGTTAAAGTAGAACATCAAAGACCATCCAGAACTCTTCAACCATTACCGATTCCAGAATGAAAATGGGAGCAACTGACAATTGATTTTTTCGGAGGTTTGCCAAAAACAATAAAAATATATGATGGCATTTAGGTGATTATAGATAGATTTACGAAGTCACCACACTTTCTTGCCGGTAAGGAAGACGTTTTCTATGGACCAATATGCAGAGTTATATATTCAAGAAATTATGTGGTTGCATGGAATTCCAACATCTATTGTATCCGATCAAGATCCTAAATTTTCCTCCAAATTTTGTAAAATTCTACATGAAGCAATGGGTACGAGATTAAGTTTTAGCATAGCGTTTCATCCTCAAACAGATGGGCAAAGTGAAAGGGCAATACAAATATTAGAAGATATGTTGAGAGCATGTGTGCTAGAATTTCAAACCAATTGGAGTAAGTTATTGCCCTTAATCGAGTATGCTTATAATAACAGCTACCAAAGTACAATTGGTATGGCCCCATATGAAGCATTTTACGGAAAAAAATGTAGATCCCCACTTTATTAGGATGAAGGTGGTGAAGCAAAAATATATGGCGTAGACTTTGTTCAAAAAACCGTAGATCAAGTTAAAATTATCAGAGAGATGATCAAGACAACTCAAAGTCGGGAGAAAAGTTATGCGGATCAAAGAAGAAGAGAGCTAGAATTTGAACAGGGAGATGAAGTGTTCCTGAAGATTTCACCATTTCAAGGAGTTGGGCAGTTTGATAAAAAAAGGGAAACTTAACCCAAGATTTATTGGACCATTTCCTATCATGGATAAAGTAGGGAAGAAAGCATATAAGTTACAGTTACCATCATCCATGCATGGGATACACAACGTGTTTCATGTCTCGATGCTAAGAAAATGTGTTCATGATCCATCCCATGTGATTGAACATAGGACCATTGAAGTTGAACCAACCTTGACATATGAAGAAAAGCCAGTAAAGATTCTTGACTCTAAAGTAAAAGAGTTGAGGAACAAGAAAAGCAACTTAGTTAAGGTTTTGTGGCAAAACCATTTGGTTGAAGAAGCTACATGGGAGAGACAACAAGATATGTTAGAAAAATACCCTCAATTATTCGATGCTTGAAATTTTGAGGACAAAATTTCAATAAGGGGTATGTGGTGTAACAACCACGCTTTTCGTTTATTTTGTAGGTTATCAATAGTGAATTATATAAATATTTAAGGTGTTAAAAATGTATAATTAAGATAAAGAATTTGTATTAAATTTCGTTGGTCAAATAAGTAGGATAGAGATTAGAAAATATAGAAATAGTACATATTAAATTATAGGGTTAATTGGTTGATTACTATATAAATCAAGATTAATGTATCTCTTAATTAATGTTTTAGGATTAAGGTTTTTGATTGGATGAATTGGACAATGCTTATCTAGTCAAAAAGTAAGAGAATAAAAGTAAATTTTGATCGTGACGCCTCATGCTTGAAAAACCACCTCTTGCCTTACAATATTTTTCTATATGTAGGTGCTTCTTGGAGAGAAAGATTATTAATATATGTAAGATTTGCTACCCGCTTATAGAGTTCTCCAACAAATCTATATGCATCTAAAAGAGAGAAAGATTATTAATATATGTAAGATTTGTTATGAGACAGGATTACAAAAGGGTTATCCCAAAAGAAGGCACACTCTTTTGCTACCATCTTATGGAGTTCTCCAACAAATCCAAGGTTATCAAAAGAAAATGTATGAAAAGACTGAACGAAAAGAATAAACCTAGTTTTACAATGCATATCATATCATTTATAGAAGTATTTCACATTGCACTACTTACTTAGCAATATGCTCATTAGATGAACTTTGCAATGTAGGTGAGGATGGTGATGAAGTTCATTTTGTTGATGATCACAATGGCGGCTGGTGAAGCTTTTGCATGGCGCGGATTTGCGATTGCTAGAGCAAATGTGACCGTGGACAAAGTCCTTAAATATTTTAAATGCTTATATAGCTTTGAATATTTTATTCTAGTATGTCGTTTGTAAGAGCAACGTTTTGAAAAGTAAAGTTATGTAAAAACCCAGTTTGATGTACGTAAATAAATGTATTTTCATATCTTTCTTCACAATAAAAAATAAATTGGTGACTTAATGTTTTAAAAGATTACATGTATGAAAAAAATGGGTTGGTTACTTTAGAAAAATTCTTTCACTGTAAATGGTGAAAGATGCTCTCAAACAATAACGTATGTATATATAAAAAACGAACGTGACAATACGAATAGATAGTAATGCCATTTGGTTTATCTAATGCGCCTAGTAAATTTATGTGCATCATGCATTATGTGCTTAAAGACTACTTGGGTAAGTTCATTGTAGTATATTTTGACAACATCTTGGTATATAGCTTGAACTTGGAGCACCTTTAGAACATCTATGTGCCTTGTTTACTACCTTAAGGGCAGCAAAACTTTATGGACATCTTAAGAAATGAACATTCTTGCAAAAGGAGGTACACTTCCTTGGTTTCATTATTTCTAAGCATAGATTGGCCATGGATGAAGCAAAGGTACAAGCCATCAAGGAATGGCCAGAGTCTAAAAGCGTATCGGAGGTAAAGAGTTTTCATGGCCCCGCTTCTTTCTATCAAAGTTTCATAAAAAAACTTTAGTGCAATTATGACTCCACTAACTGATTGCACTAAAAAGGAAGAGAATTTGTGTGGAGTCGATCTTGTCAGGAAGCATTTGAATCATTTAAAAATTTACTGTGCAATGCTCCGTTATTGGCACTACTTGATTTCAACAAAGTTTTTGAGGTTGAATGTGATGCATCCGGAATAGGCATTGGAGCCCTTCTTATACAAGAGGGAAAACGAATTGCTTACTTTAGTGAGAAACTAAAAGGAGCCACTCTTAATTATTCGTCATATGACAAGGATATCTATGTTGTGATGAGAGCATTGGAAGTGTGGCAGCATTACTTTTTGCCAAAGGAGTTCATAACTCATACCGATCATCAAGCCTTGAAGCAAATTAAGAGTCAAGGTAAGGTTAACCGGAGACATGCCAAATGGGTAGAATACTTGGAGAGGTATCCTTATGTGATTAAATGCAAGAAAGGAGAAGTGAATGTGGTGGCCGACATATTATCCAGAAGGTACACCTTACTAACTGAAGTCAAATCTAGATTTCTTGGATTTGATTGGATAAAAGATGCCTATAAAGATGATTTGGACTTTGGACTTCACTAGGAGAAATGCAAGGGAAAGGCCAAAAATGGATTTTACTTACAAGATAGGTTTCTTTTTTGATTTGGAAAGTTGTGCATACCTCTAGGAAACATTCAAGAATTAATAGTGAGCGAAGCTCATTGTGGAGGTTTGGCTTGTCATTTTGGAGAGAAAAAGACCATCAAAACACTAAAAGAGCATTTCTTTTGGCCAAGAATGGCTAAAGATGTGCACAAGGTGGTATCGACATGCCTCATATATAAGAAGGCCAAAAGTAAGGTTCTCCCTCAGGGTCTTTACATGCCTCAGCCATTTCTCTCATTTTTCAGATAGATTTTAGGATGAATTTACCTTTTAGTCTAACTTATCCTTTTAGATTTACTATTTTGCCCTTATATGTCTCTTTAATTGCTAAAATACTTCAATTATTATCATTTAATCATACATACTTTAGTTAATCAATATAAATTAGTACTAAGCTAATCCTTAAGATTAAATTAATTAATGATGATTAGTGAACCCTAATTATCCCTTAATCACACACAAATTACACCTTAATCACAATTAGTCACTAATCTAATAGTAACACATGACACTTTCTTATTGCTTCACTACTTTAACATATAAAATCAAATATATATAATATTCTTTGATTAAAGTTTATTCAAATTATATCATTGATTAATGAAGAAATGTAAGGTGGATGTAACATGTCCTTAAAGCATAAATTGTAATTTCACTCACTATAATGTTTACACTAATTATCTAACCCTAGCATTTTCATCTTTTACATTTAATTAATTATCTTAATTTATCTTGAAGGTAGCAATTTTATTTTTGGGTATTACATGTATTACCATTGTTATTTTGCTAGAGCTCAGTTGTTGAAGTAGTTTCAGTCGTACTTTTATAGAAGCGCTAGTTGTTATTTTTCCCTTAAAATCTGCCTTAGCCTTTATAGTTTGTTTCTCGTAAATGGACCTCACTCACTCCCTCACGTGTTTTCACTCAATCAACGTCACTAACACTTGTATTTCTCTAAATTAATGACTTTTATAAAATAGTCTCACACTCTTGCCTTTTTCCTCTCAATTTCAGCTTTTAGTTCTTTTTGTAAGAATCCAATTCAAGAGAAATATTTAGCAAGCAAAAACAATCAAGATCAAACTTTTAAGCCAAAAATTCAAACTTTCAAGATCATCAAAGTCAAACTATTTTGAAAGAAGTAATGGGATCCATGAAAAATGTAGGTATAATGATGAATATTAACAATGAAGTATTGATCTAATGATGTAAGAGAAAGAAAGGGAATGAATAGCAACTTTGAAACAAATCTTAATGACGAAAGATAGTAAACACTATTTGAAGTAACAAGATTGTTTTTTGATAATAGTAGCAACAAATAAAATAAGCAAAAATCGTTCTTTTTTTAACTTTTTTTTTTTTGCTTGTGCTTTTCCCTTTTTTGCACAATATTATTTTTCACATTTTTTATACGATTTTTTTTATTTTGTTTTGATAAAAAGATAGAACCAAAGCTATGAAAGTTGCTTTATAAAGAATTAACTTGATGAAGATCGAGTTCTTCTCAAAGAAACAAAGAGAAAATTCTATTCAAACACTCAAGGTGAATTAATCATAAATGTTGTATTCTATTATGATAGTTTGGATGCCTTTTAAATAGGCTACACACTTTCTAAACTAATAACAGGTAAATTATGATATAGAAAGTAATTAGGAAACTTAACTAAATAATAGAATAAAAGAAATACTTTTCAAAATTGTTACATGGCAGCTACATTCCAAAAAGGTCATGAAGGCAACTACAATTTTTGAAGAAACCTTTTTCAATTAACTTTGGGAAGGTTATCAAATCTGCCAATAAATTCTTGTTGGTTAATGAAAAGTTTGATATAAGAAAAGTTGCATGTACTTTCCTATTTTCAATGTCCTTTCAATATCTTGTAGTAGACTTGAGCTCTTGGGCTTGTGTCCTTCAATATCTTCTTCAATACTTAACATAATAAACATTTTATTTTGATGTTGAATATATTTTTTTATTTTGATTTCATCGACTAAAATACATACCGCTTCATCCATTTTCTTGGTTCTTGACCTTGTCATTGTTCTACCAATTTATTGCAACTGGTCTTGTATCGTCACTTGATCTGTATCACGAGAGGCTTAAATTGAGTTGTTTGACAACATTTGAGTAGGTTTAGACAATGTGAAGTTTGTACGACATTAAAAAATGCATTGTGCGCTTCATAAAGCATTCATTCGGCCTTTTAATCTACTGAGTCGCTTGATTTAGTCGTTTGGCAGCCTTTTAGTAGTTTCAAAAAGACGCATAGAAAGTTTGTACAGTGTACGAAAACATTTTACATGCTTCCCAAAAAGGTTAGTTCAGCATCTTAACCTATCGAGGAGCTTGTGGTGGCATTTAAAATTGTTCAAAGTACACATAAAAAGTTTGTACATATACGAAAATTTTTGTTTGTTCCCAAAACGTTCGTTCGGCTTCTTAACCTACAGAGGAGCTTGAATGGAGTCGTTTGATAGCATTTGAGTAGGTTTGTACAACGTAGAAAACATTTTGTTCGCTTTTGGAAATGGCCGTTTGGTCTCTTAACTTATCGTGGGGAATAGTCATTTAGCAGCATTTGAATAGGTTTAAACGACACGTGAAAAGTTTGGACATGAAAATATTTTGTGCAGTGCTTGAAATATTGTTTTTGCGACTTATCATATTGAGGGGCTTGAATGGTTTCATTTACCATCATTTAAGTAGGTTTAGTTGACGTGCAGAAAGGTTAGACGACGTATAAAAAGATTTTGTGTCTATTGTTAAAACATTTGTTCGGCCGCTTAACCTATCATGGGACTTAAATTGAGTCATTTGACGACGTTTGAGTAGGTTTAGAAAACGTGCACAAAGTTTGTATGATGTATAAAAATGCGTTATGCGGTTCCCAAAACATTTATTTGGCCTCTTAACTTACCGATGGCTTGAGTTTAGTCGTTTGGTAGCCTTTTACAGGTTTAAAAGACACGTAGAAAGTTTGTACGACATATGAAAACATTAAGTAGCCATCCCAAAAAATTTCTTGATCATCTTAACCTTTCTAGGAGCTTGTGGTTGCAACCCACGAAATACATTAAAAAGGTTTATTGTATGCGCAAAAAGTTCGTACGACGTAAGTAGACATTTTATTCACTGCCAAAATGTTCGTTCAGCTTTTAAAACCTACTAGTGGATTGAATGAAGTACGATAACATTTTGTATGTTAAAATGATGCACAGAAATTTTGTACGATGCACGAAAAAGGCATTATGCACTTCCCAAAACATTTGTTCGGCCTTTTAATACACATAGCAGATTAAATGGATTAATTTGACATCATTTGAGTAGGTTTAGTTGACGGGCAGAGAGGTTGGACGACATACAAAAAGATTTTGTGTCTATTCAAGAAACATTTGTTTGGCCTTTTTAACATATTGAGGGGCTTCAATGAAGTCATTTGACGGTATTTTAGTAGGTTTAAAAAATGTGCAAAAACTTTGTATGATGTACAAAAATTCGTTGTGTGCTTCTAAAAAGTCCATTCAGCCTTGTAACCTATCTAGGGCATGAATTTAGTCGTTTGGTGGCCTTTTATTAGGTTTAAAGGACGCGAAGAAGTTTGTACGACGTACAAAAATAGTTAAAATGCTTCCCCAAAATGTTCATTCAGCATCATAACCTATCGAGGAGCTTATGATGTTATTAAAAATGGTTGAAAAAGTTGTACGTTGTACGGAAATATTTTGTTTGTTGCCAAAATGTTCGTTCAGCTTATTTACCTACCAAGGGGGTTGAATGGAGTCAATTGACAACATTTGAATAAGCGATGCACAAAATGTTTGTACGACGTACGAAAACGTTTGTAAACTGCTGAAAATGTTTGTTCGGTATAATAACTTAGCAATGGACTTGAATTTAGTCGTTGGTGTAATTTGAGTGGATTTGAACGATTTGCAAAAGGTATATTCGATGTACAAAAATGCATTGTGTGTTCCTCGGACATTCATCTGGCCTCTTAAGCTATCGAGGGGAATTAGGTAGGTTTAAATGAAGCACACAGTGTTCGTAGAAATTTTCAAAATGTTTAGCACGCTTTCCCAAAACGTTTGTTCAATATCTTAACATATCAAGGAACTTGAATTTAGTCATTTGGTGGCCTTTCAGTAGGTTAAAAGTACACGCAAAAAGTTTGCACAAAGTATGAAATCATTTTGTTTGCTACCAAAACGTTCGTTCCGCTTCTAAACTTACCAAGATGCTAAGATGGAGTTGTTTGACAACATTTTAGTAGGGTTAGGCAATGCACAAAAAGTTTCATTTTGTGCGTTGTTCAAAATGTTCTTAACTTAATGAGTGGCTTGAATTTAGTTATTTGGCGGCATTTGAATAGGTTTAAACGATGCGGGGAAATTTTTTACTAAGTGGGTTGAATTTAGTCATTTGGTTTCTTAACATACCGAACGGCTTGAATTTAGTCATTTGGCTGCATTTAAGTATGTTTAAAAGACGCACACAAAGTTTGTAAAACGTAAGAAAATGTGTAATACGCTTCCCCAAAACATTTGGTACATCTAAGTGGGTTTACAAGATGTGTAAAAGGTTTTTACAATGTCAAAAAATGCATTGTGCATTTCCCGAAACTTTCATTCGGCCTTTTAACCTACCAAGGGCTTGAATTTAGTCATTTGGCTGCATTTAAGTATGTTTAAAAGACGCACTCAAAGTTTGTACAACGTATGAAAATGTTTAGTAAAGTTCCTAAAAATATTTATTCGACATCTTAACCTATCGAGGAACTTGAATTTAATCATTTGGTGGCATTTAAATAGGTTTAAAGTATCAAAAAGTTTGTACGATCTATGAAAATGTTTTTGTTCAATGTGAAAAATTTTATTCGGCTTCTTAACCTACCTAGTTGCTGGATTGGAGTCGTTCGGCAGCATTTGAGTACATTTAGACGATGCAAGAAAGGTTTGTACGATATATGAAAATATTTTGTGCGTTGTTCGAAATATTTTTTTAGTCTCTTAATTTACCAAAGGGCTTGTATTTGGTCATTTGGCAGCATTTGAGTAGGTTTAAATGACGCACAAAAAGTTTATACAATGCATCAAAACGTTTCGTGCATGACCCAAAACATTTTTTTGGACATTTAACATACCGAGGGGCTTCAATTGATTCATTTGACATTATTCAAGTAGGTTTAGTCGACACGCAGAAAGGTTAGACAACGTACAAAAAGATTTTGTGTCTATTCCTCAGACGTTTATTCGACCTCTTAACCAACTAAGGGGCATAAATAAAGTCATTTTACGGCATTTGAGTAGGTTTAAACAACACGCATAAAGCTTGTACATTGTACAAAAACAAGTTATGTGCTTACCAAAACATTCATTTGGCCGCTTAACCTACTAAGAGGCTTGAATTTAGTCGTTTAGCCTCTTTTTAGTAGATTTAAAGGATGCACAAAGAGTTTGTACGCAAACTTTTAGCATGCTTCCTTAACCTATCGATGAGAGTGAGTTGACTTTTAAAATGGTTCAAAGTGCTCACAAAAAGTTTATGCGATAAACAAAATTTTTTGTCTACTACCAAAACATTGTTCGACTAACCTATCGAGGTTCTTGAATGTAGTCGTTTGCAATATTTTATTTGGTTTAAGCGACACACAAAATGTTTGTATGACGTACGAAAACATTTGGTGCTCTATTTGAATTTGTTGTTAGATCTATTAACTTAATGAGGTGCTTTAATTTAGTCGATTGACAGTATTTAAGTAGGTTTAAATGATGCATGAAAAGTTTGTACGATGCAAGAAAACATTTTGTGAGCTGCCTAAAAAGTTCGTTCGGCATCTTATACCGAAGGGCTTCAATGGAGTCGTTTGACATCATTAGTGTAGGAAACTTTCAACGACTAACAAAAATGTTTAATGCACTTCCTAAAATGTTTGTTTAGTTTCTTAACGTACTGAGGGGCTTGATTTTAGTCGTTTTTCGACATTTGACAAAGTTTATATGACATGCAAAAAGTTTGTAAACGTACAAAAACATTTTGGTGCACTACCCTAAATATTTAATTGGCATTTGAACCTATCGAGGGCTTGACTGGAGTCATGTTTGACAACATTTGAGTAAGTAACTAATGCGTGGAATAGTTTGGACGACTTAGGAAAACATTTTGTGTGCTACTTAAAACGTTTTTTGGCCCCTTAACTAACCGAGGGGCTTGAATTTAGTCATTTGACAATATTTTAATAGGTTCAGACAACACGTGAAAAGTTTGAACGAGTGAC